>PVKA01001363.1:0-148989 GCA_004027165.1 Ctenomys sociabilis | reverse complement strand
AAAAAAAAAAAAAAAAAAACTTTGTACTCCTTGACCGACCTCTCTTCTTCCCTGAACAACTGTTTTGGAAGCTCTAACTACCATGTTATTCTCAAGCTCTATGAAATCCACTCTTTTAAAGTCCTCATATGAGTGCAGTACCTGGGTTATTTATTTTTTAATAGTAAGTTATTCTTTTGAATGATAAGTTTACATCCTCTGCTTCTCTCTCCAGTGTTCTTACAGGTTAAATTTGAGGGTGTTATTTTTTTTAAGATATATATATATATATATATATATATATATATATATATATATATATATTTCTTTTTTTTTTTTTTTTCCGAAACCGGGGATTGAACTCAGGCGCTTGCGTTTGCCAGGGAAGCGCTTATTCCACTGAGCCATCTCCCCAGCTCCTGGGGAGATTTATTTAACTTAATGTAAAAATATTGATCCATTCGTGTTAGCAAAAATTATAGTATTTCATTCCTTTTATGGCTAAGTAGTATTCCACTATGCCTCCTTACTAGATTTTAGAAATCCATTCCTCTTAAATTTCACTGTTTTTTTTTTTTTTTTTTTTTTTTTTTTTTTTTTTTTTTTTTTTTTTTTTTTTTTTTTTTTTTCCTGTATTGTTCCTGTTGGGGATAATGCTAGAAGGAACACGAGAATGCTGACAACTTTTTTTTTAAACACATGATTTCAATAAATAGTATTGGATGGGCAAGATAGCTCAGCGGACTAGGCACCTGCTTTGGCAAGCTCAAAGATCAGGGTTTGATTTCCTTGTCCCGCAAGCTGCACAAGCCCCGCCCCCAGGGTGCACTGAGCCAGCAGCTCCATCTGGGCATGGCGACTCATGCTTGTATCCCAGCCCTGTGAAGGCTGAAAACAGGATTACTAGGAGTCTGAAAACAAGATTACTAGGAGTCTGTAAACAGGATTACTAGGAGTCTGGGCTGCATAGTGAGACCCTGTACCAAGTACATAAATGAAAAAAAATACAAATTTTTAAAAAATAAACAAATATACGGTATTACGAACACTGAGTCATATAGCAGCTACCGGGGTTCAATCCCCAGCGTGCCGTGCCAGTCCCGCTCCCAGGGCATGTTGAGATCGCGAATGACACTGGATCACTACGAGTCCCATCTGTGTAGTGAAACTCTGTAGACCCTGATTAAATACATTTTTAAAAAAAATAAAAGAAAGAAAACTAGATATCTGCATTGAGAAGAAAGACACTGACTTTTACTTTAAACTTTACATAAGAATCAAGGAAAAATGAATTATAGATTTCAACACAAGTGGTAAATTATTAGAAGAAAACAGTGGACATTTATTTCTCAGATATGACTACAGGCAATGAAATAAAAATTAAAAAGCAAAAATGGGATTGCAGAAAATTCAAGGAATTTCTGGAAAGCAAAAGAATAGAATGAAGATATAATCCATACAAAGGGAGAAAATGTTTGCAAATTATACATCAGAGAAGGATACAAGATACAGAGAACTCAAACTACTTAATATCCAGGACACAAATAAACCTATTGTAGAATTGTCAAAACACCAGACTAGACATTAGTCAAAAAAAAGATAAATGTCCAACAGACACAAGAAAAAGTGTTCACTGTCTTTCATTGCAAGAGGAATGGAAATCACAATCCCAGTATGGTATCACCTCACACCTGCTGGGATAGCTGCCAGCAGATGGGTGACAGCGCTCGCCACACCAGCACTGATGCAAAAGGACGCACGATAGCACTTGTCGGGGACTATGAGAGAAAGGGGTTGGCTCCTCTTCAGCGCTATTTTAAGTCAGCAATTTTTGAAAAGTATGGAGCTTTCTGCAGAAACTATTTCCTCTTTCAGCACCAAACTAAACACTAAGGAAGGGAAGCAAACATCTCCCAAACTATGGCAGTTTGTAAAGCTTAGGAATCAGTTCCCCTTTTCGTGTTTTATTTTCTGCACCTCAACAGAACTACGCCTCCTTTCATTGGAGATGGCAAGTAGAGAATCCGCTTTCACCTGTAGAGTAGTACTTAAAACCAATTAACCCTAAACAATATCAACAGCCTAGATCCTGCCTAGCCACTCTGATTCCTCAGGTGGAGATATATTCCTTAGGGCCACTGATGTTGGTCCAAGTTTCTGGGACACAGTGGACCCCTCAAATTGGCCAGGGTTACATTCCTTATGCATTAGCAGATTTTGAAAAACTGAATTTCAGTTATGGTCACAAAGCTGGCTGTTTTTATAGTGTAAGCCTTAAATAGGCTATGTCTCCTTCAGTTATGTAATTTAAATTTAACAAAATACTGTATTAATAAAGGCTTAGGGCATTTTGGTAGCAACTTAGGGATCTTAGAGCATTAGAGATCTTAGAGAAGTAAAAGCAACCTGCTATGACATAGGAATACTAGGGTGTGGGCTGGAGATGGGTTACAGAACAGAAGCCAATCAGCAGCAAGGAGAATTGAGTAATGCTCTCAGATTAGCTACTTATAAACCTCCCACAAATTAATTAATTAATTAACCAGTTACAGGAAGGTTTCCATGAAACTGTGGTGGTTTCAGCAAGCAACTATCAATTAAGTTTCAAGGACTAATCTGAATGACTAAGGCTACAAATTCTGGACCACAGCTCTGAGAGGCATACTATGCCCACTTGGATTGTGGGTACACAGGGAGCTAGGGACTCTTACTCTTCTCAAGGCCCCTTTTTCCATCAGGTAAGCAGAAACCTATTCAGGTTGTTCTGCGAATTAAATGAGGTGACATCCTAAAAGTCTCAACATATCTAGAGATTCAGGTGAGGATGGCCAGGGACTAGAAGGAAAGCTGGAAAGGGAAGTGCCCAGGAAGTCGCAGAGAGCTGGGTGCGAGGATATAAATCACAATGCACTACCAACTCTTAAATAAATTTGTTGAGGTCAATGATTTGGGGCAATAAAAAAAGAAACACGGAGAGAATGTGGATAAGAGAACAGAATTGTCCCCCCTGTCATTAGGACAGGGCAGGAAGGTCTGTGAAACTGTCCCACTACCAGGGACAAAAGCTGAAGCATGCAGGAAGCTCTAAGCAAGAAAAGAACCTTGGTTATGCTCCTCCCTGGAGCCATCTAGTGCAGCCAAAATCATGTGGTTTACTCTCTTACTTTAAACAAAAGGGCTTTTCTATGGCCTTTCTCTAATTTTTCCTTCTCAGCATTGGACTCTCACCAAAATTCTAGAGAAGAACATATTATTCAACATAAGGAATTTGCTTTCCTTTGAAAGAGGAAAAAAAATAGAAATTCCACAGAAACTAAGCATGAGTGAACATATTTTTTGTCAGGGAATAAGGACGGATCTTTGGGGGGGAAAATCTGCAGTTCTCAGAAGGCTAACATTTTTCCCCAGCAGCATCAGGAAACACTTGCAAGTGTCTTCTCACCAGAATTTTGCTCAGAGGCCACCCCAAAAGGTTCAGATGGGGGTTTAAGCTACATAATTTCAAGCACTGGCCCACAGCCCAGACAGCATATAGCTTATTTTCTTCACTTTCAACCCAAAGACAAGATTTACATCAGGACACCCCAGCAGGACATGCGTCTTGCAGATAGAAGACTGAGATTTCATAGGACTTTCTCATAGCTTTTGAACCAAGATTTCATTTCTATCCTCTTCTACTTCCACTTTAAAAACTCAAAATGTATTTTCTGTCTTCCCTTCAGAGCTCTGTTTTGATTTGGAAAAGTACTGCACATAAACATGAAACTTTGCTTTTTTTCTTCAAAGTATCCAGAATTTTTATTTGAAGGTGAGTAGCTAATCACAATTAATAATGAACAAATAGACACTAACGTGCGTTGGCGCTGGATCCCTCCCACACCTTCCTCAGTACAGCTTCAGCAGAAGTCCAGCACCAGAGTGGAAGATGTTTAGACTCTTGGGGTTGCGATGTGCTGGTCTCTGGACCTCAGTGATTTTTACAGTAACACCAAGATGGATTGTGCCTTCTATTTTTGAACTCACACTGGGAAGCCAATTAAATTAAAAGGCTATTCATTTCACTATATTCCTCTCCAAGCTGCACACATAGAAATGCAAATGACTCCTATTGAGTAAGTTTTCTGCTTCAAAGAGAATGAAATTGCAATACCATGGCCCCTATACATCTCCAAGTCCAATTTCCTTGAAGGAGAGAAACACAAACCTTAACTCTTGGGGCTAATTAACTGACTTCTTTTGCAGTGTGAGTTGAGGTTATCATAAATGAAGGGGGGGGTCAGCTTTGGAGGTTTACATCTCCTCATTGTCAAGGTATGGCAATGAGAATGGGTTGGCAATATTGAAATTGGGAACAGAAGAGAAGAAGAAGCATTTTTCCCAGCCTAATTCAGAAGAATGAGGAGGAGCAGAACCTAAATATAGCAGACGCTGCTTCCTTGATATTGTTCTCATGCGTAATGTGTTATGGTCTTGCAGAAAATCATTCCCATCGATTGCTGACCTCCATCATCAAATTTTACAAATTGGCAACATAGTGTTATTCCTATAGCTAAGAATGGAAGATCAGAAGTGAGTTATGGTGGTGTGAGGGGCCTAACATACGATGTGTGCTTGATGCTGACCAGATCAGACAGGCCAAAGATGCAGCTGATGTCGCCAGTAGGGACTCTGAAGATATGGGTGGGAATCCATTTATGCGGGACTTTAAGGGTTCTTAAGAAAGGTCAGTGAGGTGCGGGGAGCTGATCTTACATATCTACCATAGATTCCATAGATAGAAATGTGTTTTCAAAAATGGGTACACTGCAGGATGGATTGGTATACTACTGTAATTGGCGTCCAGGGAGGCAGAGGCAGTACTATTGAAAGTTCATGTTCAGCCTTAGCCACTTAGCAACTTAGTGAGACCCTGTCTCAAAATAAAATCAAAAGGGCTGGTGAGTGTAACTCAGCATGCTCTGAGTTCTATCCGTGCTACTAAAAGTAAAAATAAAAGAATTAACTGGTGACTTCTCCAATAAAACATCCAGAAGCAAATAACATTTGTGAGCTTCTTTCCCTAAAACACATGTGGCAAGTGGGACATAAGGAAACTGTCCTCCATTACTCATTTTACAAAAGTGATTTCCGTTTTGAAGAGGTGACCTTCCCAAGATGGAACAGCACTTTCAAACTAGGCGATAGTCTATAAAATAACAGACCACAACCTGCCATTTGTAGATCATTTCACGTGCCTGGCCAGCCTAAATTGGAACCTGCCTATCATCAAGGGTGGATAAAATGTTAGGTTACTTTAATGGCAGGGCCACGAGAGCCTCAGGGGTAGAGAGAATATGGCCTACAAAGGCTGCCATGGCCTTCATTACCGCTTATGAAGACCCATCTAGCAGGCTGTAATAAGCAGAACAAAATCTGAAACAACAGAAAATGTCTCAGTGTTTACAAAAGTCCAAATCTGTTTCCCAGAGAAAGGAGCCATTTACAGAAAATTGGAAATCATTTGCTTTATCTTCACTTCTGCAAAAGTTATCCCGATCTGAGGACTGCTCAACTCAGTTTTTATAATTCACTCTATCTATTAGTGATTGGAGGAAAGAAGGAAAAGAAAGCAGTGATGAAGAAAGACAGGTACATTATAGCTCAGGATGTGAAGAACAGTCTGACCATTTTATTAACTACTTCTCAAATTTCTCAATATACTCTATTTTCTTTTGCTCATAAAAGAGTAAGTGTAAACCGGAGGCCTGGTCTTTAATCAGGCAAAATATCCTCTAAAATTTATGTTGGCTTTTAGCAGTATTCAAAATATCACATTGAATCAAGATAAAGGGGCAGTTTTTATTCATCTGCATTTCTACTATCTGCTAAATAAATACATAGAATGCAAGCTAACACGTACCAGAATGTTCATAGCAGTCTATTCATAAGAACCCCAAATAGCAAACAGACTGGGTCCTCCTGCTTTTAAGCTCTTATGATGGCATCCTGGACATCAAGGAGCATTCACAAGGTACAACTACATGCAGCAACAATAAATAAGCTCACAAGCATATTAGCTAAAATAATAACAATAACAATGATAAGGCTGTGAAGTGCAGTCATGTGTCCATATCTGTAAGCACTTTGCTTCAGGGTCCCTGCAAACACTAAAATCTATAGATGCTCAAGTCTCTTCCATAAGTGCATTAGTATTTGTGTGTAACCTACTCCTGTCCTCCCACTTTTAGGTTACTGACAACTACAATAATATAAATGTTATATAAATAGTTTGTTACTCTGCATTGTTTAGGGAATAAGGACAAGAAAAACATCTGTACCTCTTCAGTCCGGAGGCAGCTGGTTATAAATGTACAAATATGACAGGCCAACTCCGCTTCTCATTTAACTGCATGTATGCTAAAATTAACCAACAGCAATGAATCCATGGCAATGAAAGACAGATTAGTGTTACCACTGGGAAAGGTGACGTGGCATGCTTTCCATGTCCTATTTCCTGATTAGAATTCCAGATATATCTGCTGAAAATTCATCAAACCAACTCATGGCTTGTACATTTTTCTGCACTTATTTTACTTCAATAAAGAATTACCACATTACATAAGCAAACTGCAAAAGAGGAGATGCAGTGAACATAAGCAGTATTTTTACTGCAGAGGTGATTCTTTGACTATACATATTAACCAAAGTTCACAAAAACTACCATTAGTAGAGGTGAATTTCATTTTATACAAAGTATACTAAAGACCTTCTTTTAAGTGTGAAAGGGTTGGGAAAAAATATTCCACTTTCCGTTCACCAATATAATTAAAAAACATGCAGGTCAATAATAACTAAACTCATTTACGCTGGAGTTTTATTTTTCAGGATAAACACATAAATCAATGGATCAAATGTATAGATGTACACCAGTTATTGAAATATAAGTCCTCAACACCAGGGATTCTACCTGCTTAGTAGTTCCAATTGGAAACCTGAAGCTTCTTGTAATTCTAATTCCTAATCCTTTAGACTTCTGCCAGTGTCATTAAAGGCCATGCACCAGCTCATTATCATAGCTGCCAAACACAACCACAACTCCCACTCACTGCCCACACATCTGGGGCAGCTGGGGATGCTGAGAAGCTCAGCTGACCTTCCAGGGCTCATTTCCTCTTCTACGTGGCTAGCGATGGGATGGTGTTAGTTGGCCTGAGACAACCTGCAAGGGTTGTGACCCTCCAGTGTGGTCCTCCATGATTCCTGCTTCCCAAGGCTCATGCCACATAAAATAGCGCTGTCCTGTGAACAAGTATGACAGCTTCCAAACAGAGTAAGTTCAGGGATTAACCCTAAAAGAGTTATGATGGCTTTGGCCTTGTGGTCTTGGATCACTTAGTCTGGGGGAGAGCATGTGATAAAGACACATAATCAGCCTAATAAAGAGATTCATGGGGCTAGGAACCAATGTCTCAACATCCAGCACCAAATTTACAGACACAAGTGTGAGCTGTCCTAGAAGTGGGCCTACCAGCCCCAGCCAGCTCTTCAGACATTTGCAGACCCCGAGCAGAGCTTTAATCTGGAACCAACCTCAAACTACTGCTGATGTACAATACCAAAGGAATTCTAAATGAGAATAATTTTTTATTGTATGCTCATAAGTTTTAAGATAATGTCTGATGTGGTCATGGATAGCTAGTATTCTAGACCATACCATTTATGTAGTCAAATTATTCTATAGTCTAAGCTGGGTATATTCTCATGGTGGGATCAGAGGTTCAAGGAAACAAGTGCAAGCACAGTACTTCTCACATCTATACATGGCATTGTGCCTTCTTGGATCCCTTTGGCCAAATCAGATTCTTAGGACAGGGCAAGTTAACACGCTTATTGTGAGGAAGTACCACAAGGTTACATGGTAGAGAGCCCTACTGGTGCTTTTATGTATGTCTGCAGATTCCTTGTCATGGATGTTGCAAGTCTCAGTTAAATAATAGGTACCTGTCCTGGATGTGGGAAGGACTTAGTGACAGAGTTCTAATGAGCAGGATATAGCACAAGTGATGGTGTGTGACAGCCCAAGCCTGGTCATAAAAGAGATGTGGGCTTCTCTCTCTTCTCTCTCTCTCTCTCTCTCTCTCTCTCTCTTTCTCTCTCTTTCTCTCTCTCCTCCTCCTCCTCCCTCCCTGACACCCTCCTTCTCCTCCTCCCTCCCTCCCTCCCTTCCCTGGATTTCTTGCTCTAGGGAAAGGCAGTCACTTGTTACAAGGACAGATCTACAGAGAGGTCAACAAGAAGAGGAACTGAGGTTAACTATCAACAACCACTTCCAACATGCCAGTTGTGTTGGAAATGGATTCTCCAATTCCATCAAATATTTGAATGGTTCAGCTGTACTGGGATTCCCTAAGCTAGGCCCCTTCTAAGTAGTGCTAACCTAACCAAAACTATGATAGATAATGAGGCTTCACTACTGTTGTAAGCCAGTATTTTATGGGATAATTTAGTATGCAAGAATGCATAGCAAATACAAGGAAAGCAGAAGAATTAGAGTTTTATTTTGTTTTGCTTTTATGAACCTGAATCACGACTCTTATTTTTGCAAGTAATAGGGCCCATTTTCACAGATTTAATCAGAAAAGAAACACACTAGGTAATATTAAATAATATTTAAGAAGACCAGAACATTGAGTCTAGAGTTCACAAAGACAACAACAATGGTCTGTGTATAAGATATCTCTACTCCAGTTAGGACCTTATTTCTGTTTCAGTGAGGTGAAGCTACCTCAGTTCACACCAAGAAAGTTGTTAGACAGATGCCAGAATCTCGATCATTAGTAGCCTTCACCCAAAGATGGATTCTGCAAAACACCTGCCACATTATGGTGTGCTCTTTCAATCATAAGTCTTACATAGGTGCAAATAATTGGAATGATCTATTCATAAGGGGCAATGAGAGAAGAAGATGAGTTGTGAGCTGCTTTCATAGGCAAATAATAATATTAAGGTAGGAAATATCTCAGTCACAAAAATAACACTTCAAACAGTACTGAGTGGTTAGGAAATCTGACAAATGCTCATTTCTTTTCCCCAGATAAAACCATCACTGTGCTACTGTTTAGTAAGTAATTGGAGAAATTATTGACACGTCTTTCTATTTCCTGGACTCTAAATTGCTAAATAAGTTTCATCGCCAGAGCTGCCTCAAATCAATTGCTAATGACAGCCCAGAGCTGTGTATCAGGGCAAGGCTGTGTCTGGCCTTGAGATTGGCAAGAGATTCAGGGTCATTGTGCCAATGTCATGGATGTTGCAAGTCTGGGTTAAACAATAGGTACCTGCAAAACCCAGAACCTCTGGTCTCAATGTTTTTTCCTTTGCTATCAGTAGAATCTGAAATTCTTTCATGACCTTTTGCAATTATTTAGGTTCAAATTGTTCACATTGGCCAGATCCTCTTTCACCTGCCTCACTAAAATGTCATCGCAACCAATCCATGTTCCCTTTATCCACTCCAGTATTTGATAGAACCCAGACACACAAAACAATGATTCTGGTTAAATCTGGCCTGCCTTCCCCCTTCTTTCCTCACCCCCATGTCACTCACTGGAGGATGGCTCAAGAACACCAGAATTTCATAAGATATAAGACAAATATCATTTATGTGGACCATTAGTACAATCAATTAATTGTTTACTTCCCTGGACTTGCTCATTTCATGCTTATTTTGTCTCATTTTCCTGGAATTTGGTGAATTGGTATAAATAAATTGTGGATAAACCATTCCTACATTTTAGCCCTTTCATTTCCTTGTTATGATAATGTAATTTTTCCCCACCGGAATCAATAATGCTTATAGTCCCAGAACTTAGCAAAATGCTCTGACTTTCAGTTAGCACACACAGACACACACTAACTTCAGGGCAAACTATGATAAGTTCATGTTGAGATGCCTCATGTTTTCCTTGCAAAATAGTGAAGAAGACTTTTTATCTGAAGATTGCATGCACATTGCACCTCCTTGTCTTCCTCTTGCTCCTTCTCCATTTTTCTTCTTTTTCAGAAGTCTATCCACTTATGTTGTAGACAATTCAAACATTTGTTCAAATGTTTTCTCTGTCTCAGCATATGGAACCAAGGTCCTTCACTCCAACCCAGCCTTGGGTAATGGCAAATCTCTTAGCCCACAAACTGCACTTTATGTAACTGTCTCACCCATAGGGGGAGGGACTCACTTGCTTATCTATTTGTTCAATTTCTTCATTCCTCTCTCCTCTGAATCATATTCCTTCCCCAAGCAGCCTCAGCCTTGAGAGGCCCCTCCTGCTGCACCCCTGATCACGCTCCTTTCATTTCTCAAGGAACCGGTAATCACTGGGCATTCTTCAGGAGGCAGACACACTGTAGGGGACACTATGGGGAAGTCCACCTCTTTCCTCACTGGGAACTTAGTTTAAAGAGAAACATATTCTTGCAAAAATTAATTCAGTAGGTAATATCAGCTGTAAAGAGTGTTAGGAATGAAAATCACAGGATGCTTTGCGAGAAAGAAATAGAAAAATAAAAATCTAATCAAATCTCCTAGGTCCTTAGGGTTTCCACTAGCGCACTTTAGTTTTGTATATAGTGACAAGAATGTTAGAGGCTTCTTTTGTGAACTTCAATCTTTCTCCTGATATATCCATACTTATGTTTCCAAAAAAGGTCCCAGTGTAGCTGAGTGTTGGTCTCCAAATTGGGCCTGGATAATCTCATGGGACTCCTGCACCTTGGCTCCTCTTGCTAATGGCCCTGACCATCAGCAATGGCAAGTTTCTCCCTGCCAAATTCTGGTCAACTTTTCCTCTTCCCTCAAAAATGACAGTGAGTAGACTCTAATTTTCTCCATCTCAGGCTGATTCATTACCTATGACTACAACTCCACTGTTGCCAGCAGATTACCACAGATTTTCACTAGGGTCTCAATTTTCATTCTTTTAAGATAACAAGATCCAAGTCTACCTACTGTATTAGAGAGTATGGCTTCTCCAGGATCAAAAACTTTTTCTAGCTGTCACTGTTGTTCCTTCCAGTTGCATGGGGCATCTGCTGGGCAAGAGTGATAGGGCTTTGAGATTGTAGTTCCATTATCAACTGGAGAAAACAGGGCTTCACCCCTATGGTCCATTTCTGTGCAATACTATATTCAAATAATAATGTTTCATCAGCCAACACATTTCTGGAATGCAAACTAAACCTTCCTAAAATCTCTCTAAAAGGGATTACACTCATCCATTTTAACTTTCAGGATAACTTAAGACCCTTTACCTTCATACTCCTGTTTCCTATTCCTTCCCATGTTCAGAAACTTATCTCTCTCCCCTCTCATAAAACTCTCTTATCTTCATCCACCTAGATGCACTGCACAAGCCAACCCTCCAATGACTCTTTCTACCCTGAATTAATTTTGCCAGGGTCTTGAGACATAGAGTTTTTCTCTCCCTATTGTGAGTAAGAAGAGTGGGGCCCCTCAGTCCCACCACTTGCCTGATGGCCTGAACTGCTCCAGATATGGAGGCCAAGCTAGAATTCTCCAAAACAGGAAGAAGGGAGACCTTCTCCCATATCTCCTGTGCTTAGCTTCATATCATACTGCCGTGTCATCAACACAAGCAATCCATTACTTAAATTTCAAGGAAAATGAGCAGGGCAGTTATTGCTAAAATTCTAATGCTTACTGATTAAGAAAATACAATATGCTAAGAGGCTAGTGTGAAATCTATAAATTTTCATTCAGTATCTATATTCATTCAATATCTATATGTATGCTACATATAATATTGTGTGTGTGTGTGTGTGTGTGTGTGTGTGTGTGTGTGTATTTCTGTGCATGTATTTTTTTTTTCAGATTTCCTGTAGTGGGACAAAGATAAGAATCTTCACATTGTCCCTCTTTGCACCCCACCTGTGAAGACCCAGAATCATCACTTAATTTACTTACCTAATACCACACATCAACAATTTTATGTTTAAGTCTTGCCTTAGTATAGGAATTTGCATGAAACCTCCAAAGCACTTGAATCTAGAAGCAAAAGAAGGCTGCTCTTGGTATGTCATTACTTGAGGAACATTAAAGGAGCAAACCTGAATCCAATGACGCTGACATGCCTGTGACTTTCCTGCTCTGTAGATGCCTCATAAATCCTTGTGGTGGGAGTCACCTGTGAGCTGTTACATGAGCTGTTACTGAGAGTGCTAATTGTACACAATATTAATGGTGAGTGTGGATGACACTGGCTCCCCAGCCTGCAACTTTGTTTCATAATACCTGGTTCACCAGCTGGGACTTTGATGGGGCACTTTATAGCGTGGCCTTTGCTACCTTCGTGAAACATTATAATCACATAAAATGTTATGCTGTAGAATTGACTGTCAGTAATGTGGGGCCTACCTCTGACATCTGTGCCATAATCACCTCCTTTCATCACTTCACTGCCCATTTGGTAGGATTTAGAAGGCTTCTGTCCACATGAATAGGGGTGTGGCGTTTAATCAGCCACACCTGGTGAAGACACCCTCATTTCCAATTCCAGTTCAACAACTCACAGATGTTGAGAAATTTTCTCATCTTCCCTGTCCTTTTGTTTACTCAACAGGAAAAAGAAAGAACATTTCTTTGGAATGATTTCCACATTCTGGTGCACAGGCTCAACCCCACTCCTCATCCATCAGTGCAAATTTGAGCAAAGATCCACAGGAATCACTTCACCTACTGTGGATTCTGCCAAGAAGATCCTTGGTGTCATGCAAACAGCCCCTTCCCAAGTTTGGGGACTGGAATCAAAGCCTAAGTCTTGTTCCTATCTCACCTTGAAATACCTGTAAGGCAAATAAAGCCTCTCGAGTATCTCCCTAAGATTCCACACAGACTGTGATTCCAGTGTAGATGGAGCCTAGATTTCTGCTGCACAGCATAAGCATGGTACAGTGTGAGCACAAGCTAGCCAGTTGGTGCAGCAGTGAAGAACATGTGCACCTTGAGTTAGCACCAATTCTATAGAAAATGTACAGTGCTTCTACCATAGATGATAGACAAATGTAGCCCAAGTCAGGGCCAATGGGGGTCACTTCTGTCAATACCTCAATAGGGTTGGCCTCAGGTGGCCTTTTTTGGTGTTCTACCAAGCCAGGGCAGAAGGTTGGCAGTGCATCAAGCATGCATAATAGGCCAGCCCACACCAAGGATCTAGCAAAGTACCAATGATGGACATTATATTGCAAATTATATCTCTGTTGCAATCAGAGTACATCTGATATATATATATATATACTGTTTTGATGTGGCACATGTAAAACAGACAAAAGTCAACCAACTGAGAAAGAGGGGGAACAATGCCTCTCTCTCTTGCTCACCAAGCTTAGATGTATCAGTGTACTTTCAGGCCTTCAAACACTGTAACAATTCATGGTATGCCACAGTGTCCTTAGTCACCAAATTTGCTGTACAACCTAGTCACCTGGTACTGTCAAAAAATTGTACTGACCCACTGTCACCCCACTAATTGTGTTTGTATAGCTGAGGAAGGAACACAAGCGTTTGTTTGTTTGAATATCCCCAGTGGGGTTCCAATGAGTAGGGGTATTTGGAAATCACTGGCCAAATGATTATGAGGACAGTCCTTTGGGTTCAACCCTGGCTTAGTAATTTACCATTTATGTGACCTTGGGAAAACTACTTAAACACTCTGTGCCTCAAGTTCCTCATTTGAAAAAAATATATAGTAGTTTACAAATGATTATAGTACTTACTACAGAGTTTTCATGAGGCTAAATAAGACACTACTTGAAAGTTCTGAGATCAGTGTGTGGTACAAAAATATACTCAAGTTCATTCCTTCTTCAAGGCCCTTGCCTTTTCTGTTCTATCCAGAATTCAGCCTCCCTGATTGTCGTGTGCAATAGGGAACTCTAAAACTCTAGTTCTAGTGTGACTTACTATCCCTTCTAGTCTCATTTTGTGGATGTGTATTTATTAACCATGTATTCTGGTGGTGTCCTTCAGTGGAATGTAAGTCCCATGAAAGCAAGACCTGCCCTGTTTATGGAACACCACAGGAGTGAATCCAAGGGAAAGAATGTACAGCACAAGGCAGATTTAATTCCTTAGCAACAGAGGGGTCACTCAGACAAAGAGGGCCATGCTTTTGGGCAAGGAACCTTCTTCAGGCCACCAAAGATCACAATAAGACTAGGGACTCACAGTTTTCTATGGGTGAGACTGTGGCTGGGAAGAGCTACACGTGCTCGCATCCACAATTAAATCTTGTGCAATCTGAGCTTTGCTCATAAACAAGAGAGGTGGCCTCTCCCTGAAAATCTAGACCTGCTGAGATTCTACACCAGATAATTGCTTTATTTGAATTTTCTCATTTCATTTTAGTTAATAGCTCATATCTATTTTATTTAATGTTGAGCTCAATTAACTGTTTCATTTCTATAAATTGCCACTCTCTCTCCCAAGCCCAAGTCCCCAGTTCTTGTAGGTGTGAGTGTACAATCTTCAAGTTTAAAACCAAAAGGATAGAATTCATGAGGACTACACCCAAAGTAATAAAGAGACTTGTGCCCTATATAGACAGCCTGGTGTGGATGAGTAGTATAATTCCACAGTTACCAGAAGTTTCTGTGCATCTCATGAGGGTTTTAATTTTCATCTATAATAATCATCCTTCAATCATCATATAAGCATATTCTATTTCACAAAAGATGCTGTGTCCTGACCTGGAACTCCCAAGTCACCCCACTGCGATTTGAATCCCAAAGCTATCTCCCTGGGTAGAGCCTCCACTTTGGATTCCTACAGCCCAGAGTTCCTGGTCATGCACATTTCCGATGACAGCTGCAAAGTAGCTAGGATTGGAGAATTTAAAGCCATTGTCAGCTGAAGATGACCCTATGAATGTGTAAGTCTGTGAGGCACCACTGAACTTACTAGGCTATTGATTAGCAAACAAGTATGGAATTTACTGTAAGAAAGGCAACACAGTCCATACAGACCAATTATTTTTTAACAATTTGTGGCTGACCTGAATGGCAAAACAAAACTGATTGGAGGATCACCAAATCTAAGTGCAGCCTCTTATATTGCTATCTCCTACACCTCCTCCCCTCTTTCTCTACCTGCAATGCTCACCAAAATAATCTATCTTCACTTTAAGACCCAAGAACTAGAGACTCCCAGAACTCCAGGCCTTGAAGCAAGGCAGCGAGAAGCTCACAGGTTAGTTCTGCATGAGGAAAGTGCCTCATGAACAGTGTTTATTGGGGGCTGCAAGCTGAAATGTGCTTTAAGTGGGTGCCATGCTCTGTTGGCCATCTGTGAGAGCATCCTGTTTGAAGTTGTTTGTTTACTGGCATCCTGCTGTGGGAGCTGCTTAGCAGACCAGCAAGTCCATTGTATTCTTCGGTTGTTGTCCAATGGGGATGCAGAGTTGTGTTCCCAAGAGACTTGCCTTATCTAAAAGTTGGCCTATAGTCAGAAAACAGTCTGATATTTCAATTGCTTTCCTCTCTTTATACACATAAGAACTTTGCCTGCATCTCCAGAATGTGCAGGTTATACTCTCTCTATCTGGCCCTTTTCCCCGGCATGGCTGATTTGTGGTCTCACTTCAGCCTCTGATGTCTAGATCAGTAATTCTTAAATTTTACTACATACACACAACTAACTCATTTGGAAATATTCTAAACCTGAGACTGGTTTGGCAGGGTAGGGACAGTGCCCAAGCTGCAAGAGCTGCAGGCTGCAGATCTGAGTCATGCCCTGAATAGCCAAGATCTAGATCTTCTCTAGTCTCTCTCCTCAAACCCACAGCAATCTAGTCACTGAAAATGACTTAGGCCACAAAGGACAAAGAAGGCTTGGGTGCTTCTATTCTCAAATATATTTGACATTTTATGGGACTAAGAGTTCTTCATCAAAGGACAGCTGGTATCCTTGTGGAATTCTGGTGCCGAAGGTGGCTTCAAGAGAAGCCAGAGGTCATCTTCCACAAATCCCTGAAATTCTGACCTTTCTATCTTCCTTTAGGGACACTTGCACTGTGCAATGCTTTAGCATAAGCCAGGGCATGAGACATCTATCTGTGTGATGGAATCAATGCAGAGAGCAGATAAGATCCTCGGGGTGATGGTATGGACACAATATTCTTGCCCTCACACAACATACTATTTGGATCTACATGTTGCTTTTGTTGTGTTGGGACCATAGGACAGGAATACACACACAGTCTCCTCTTCTGGAGGCCTAGCTAACTACCAGTTCTTGACTATGGTCAGTTTTCTCCGAAGTCACCCCCTGCAGGAAAGGCTCCAAGTGGTGGGAAGTGGTTAAATGCGATTCATTGCTTTGTCAACCAGAGCAGCTGATGGAGGGAGTGTGTGCGTGAGGATCTCCTCCCCTAGCTGCTCTTTCTCCTTGTTCTTAAGCATCATTTTATTTATAGCTAGGGAAAATAATTACCTACAGCTGTGTTCCTCTACTGCAGAGCACTTAGGCAGCATGTACAAGGTCGCTCTTTGCTGAGTACTTCCCTGGAAGAAGCCATCAGCCTCCTCTCCTCAGTCTAGGGGCCACCTAGTGACTTCTGGTCCTGAGAAGATGCAGGTTATCAGCCCATAACCCTCCACCCAAGCTCCTTTGACTTCTATGAAATCACTACATTAATTTATTTAATTCATTGCACTTTCAAATGAGTAGATTTAAACAGCAAATATAGATGTCTTTATGTGCCCTTCTTGGAATTATGGGATACAGACCAGTTAGCAGAGTGCTCTGTAGTTACACCTCCAAGCCGACTCCATTTAGCATCCTAGCCAGCAGGCTTCTTCAGTTCTCAGTTTCCTCATCTGTACAGCACAGATGACAGTGTACCCACCCCATCAGTGGAATGATTAAATAAATACATGCAAAGAACTTGCTGGTATGTCTGACCATAGGAGGTATCATAAGTGGGAGTAATTAATAGGTGGGAGATGGTGAAGGAGACAAACAGAACCTTGGAATTAAAGCAGGAAGAGGCCTTACAGGTCACTTCGGCAACTGGCTCGTAAAGGTCAGTGCAGGAGAATTGCTGGAGAGATCAGATTGCTGGCCTTCAGCTCAAGATGACTGGGTTCAGTGAGCAATGGTGGAGCTATGTATCTGCAACTAATGGGTGATGCTCTTCTTAGCCAATACCTAAGTCACCTCCTTCCTCATATCAGTATCCCACTTCTTACCCAACTTGTGCTGTAAGATCATTCAGAAGCTCTGCTGGGCAAATCCTAAGATGAGGAAGGAAGGAAATGAATCCTTGTTGGCGATCTATAATGAGTCATGAGCTTTAAATATTTGACTTTACCCTCATGGTAATTTATAAAGTTTCATCTACTTGGTCCTCATGTTTTTCTATTCTTAAGATGTTTGTTTATTTTTAAGGTTTCTATTTTAAGAATTTTTTAGTATTTAGACACTATCTCATAGCAAGAAAATTAACAGCCAGGATTTAAACATAGACTCAGGTGTGAGCTCTTGTACTAGTGATGGTCAAATATATCTGGAAATCCCTGCCTCACACCAACTGTTATTGTTAACCAACTCTGAAAGTTAGCATATACTAACTTTCAGATTTTGTAAAAAAAAAAAAAAAAAAAAAAATATATATATATATATATATACATAAATATATATATATATGGTATTGGCAAAGTTTTGAAACCCTTAATGAAACTGAAAAGAACTTAATATCCCTGATTGGAAACAAAATCCTATTCTTTATAACAAGATGGCAAGTTTAAGTTCTGACTCTCACTTTTTAATTTTGTAGATTTGAGCAACTTTCTAGCTTCTTTGTGCTTCTTTTTTTTTTTTTTTTTTTTTTTTTTTTTTTTTTTTTTTTTTTTTTTTTTTTTTTTTTTTTTTTTTTTTTTTTTTTTGGTAACCTGTAACACAGGACTAGTGCCTTTTTCAGAATGTTATTAGGAAAAGAAAACAGGTTAGTGTGCTCATAGGGTGAAACAGCAACTTTAGCGCTGTTGTATGAATCCATAAAGCCTATTCAGGTCTCCATAAAGACTTTAATAACTGTGGATCTCAGTATTTAACCCAGACTTTCCTTCCTCTTTATGGCATCAGCACGCTAAGCATTATCTTCCTTAACATCTTTGCTAGTGATTAGAGGTGATATATGAAGAATATCAATATGAAAAGCAGCTGTGCATTTCATCAGCAAGAGGCATGAGTCAGTCATTACTTTTTTGAACTTTCAGAACACTGAGGAGATAGTGAACCTTTTCAGAAAGGATACAAGAAGTCACACATAAATCAGGGAAGTGGGAAGGGAAGAAGAAATAAAAAGATGTGCTATGCACATGTACCAATTCCCCACAAGAAATATGACCATTACGTACTACAAATGCATACTGATGAACAATTTTCAAATCGCAAAATATCAAGGTTCCACGGTTAGTTTGGTTTCCGTAAACCAAAGTAAAGTGATCAGCTCCTTTTCTGTTAAGATGAAGGCGTGGGATTGTGCAAGGTGCTGCCTTTGCCCATGTGTGTTCCTTAGGGAGCCTCATTAAATTGCAGGATAACCAGAAGATGAGAAGAAACAAGTTACGCAGGCATCAGTGGATGGGAGACTTTTCGCTGCCTGTCAAAAATATCTTTCTACAACTTTTCTTTTTAAGTGAATGATGAAGCTAAGGGATACAAGCACACATAGGATGAAATACATGGCTCAGCTATGCATTGGACAGCTGCATGAGTCCAGAGTCCGCCCAGTGGACATGGCACCGAGCCTCCACCCATGTCAGCAGATGACTGGAAACCCAGTCAAGTGTACCTGGGTTTGGTCCATAAGCCCAGAACCACCGAATTTGTCCATAGCTTCTGGGAAAACAATAAAGGTTAATTGCTTTATCACTCTGAGTTTTAATTTGTTCACAGTAATAGTTAGCAATATACCTCCTAGAGAATTTGTATTGGTGGAAACAAAAGTGTTTCAATACCAAGTCACATATGAAAAGTGCTAGAATGCTGGTATAATTTAAACTATTAAAAACTATTGATAATGCATCATTTTTGATTCACAAAAATGGGAAATTCACATGGAATAAGCTAGAATTTTTAAATTTGTTCTAATGTCAGGTACTGTATTTTTATGTGATTATTTCATTCAGTTTTCCCTACCCTGTGAGGTGGATACAACTCTCATTATCTTACAAACAAACAAATATATGGCCAATAAATGTCACTGTAGGTATGAATAAAAGAAAGGGCAACATTCCTCCAAGTCACATAGTCAGTACTGGTGGGATCAGAATTTCAGTTTAGATAGTTGGATTCCCTTGGCCAATATAATTTCTTATGCTCAGAAAGAAGTGACAATGGCACTGTCCAGCACTGACCAAGGATTCATGAGGCACCACTCTGCTCTGAGCTGCTAATAGGCCTCAGGTCAGTGAACCACGTCATAGAAGCCTCTGAGAAATCATGCACCTAGAAGCCCAGTCCACCACCGCCCAGTTGTTTAGCCAAGGTAATGCTGGAAGCTAGGCCAAGCTGGAATTCAAATACAAACAGGGGTCTGTGGAACTATAGTCAGCTAAGGATAGCAGCTCTCAGGGATCTGAAATAGAGAGAATCAAAGAAGAAAGTGGAGGACATTGCTTTGTTTTGTTTTAATAAGAGAAACTCCAGTAAACTCTGGATCTTTTAACCAAATTTTATATATCTACCCATCACTCTAGGTAAAGCTTTTGATTGTACTACAAATCTCTAGTTTTATAAAACATCCCTATTCCCAAGAGGTCATATATAATCTTTTCTCATCTGTTTCCACATTACTTCATGTCAGTTTTGAGAAAACTAGGTTAACCTCCTCAGGGGAACAGGACAGATGACCTTCCGGTGACTCATCAGAGAACCCCCAGGTTTCTGCAGGCGCTGGCTATTGAAATCAGGGACTTTCTCATTCATGGCACACTTCTTAAGGGCATTGTCTCCAGAAAGCTTAGTATTAATTCATTTAAATTATGCAAACTTGAATTAGGACACAGAAATTTAGAGGCCCTTAGAGACCAGGTGGCTTAAAGAGATGATATATCTTTCATGACGTGCAGGAAGCCAGTGGAAGAGATGGGCATACTGAAGAAAGAGGCCTGCTCTGAACTGAAATGCTGGTACTAGCTGCAAGGCAACTGTTGCCTTGGGCAGTGACATAGTTTGTTTTACAAAGGAAGACAAATAGCTTGGGCAGCTGTGGGAAGTTTCTCCTTAAAATATTGCAAAGAATGAAGCTGATTAGTGAAATTGGCCAAAGGTGGTCAGCATGCAACCTTGCTCTTACACCAGTGGGTCACTTCCTTAGAATGGAACTGCTGCAACTGACAGCCTCAGAGGTCATCATCACTTGGTAGCTGCTTAGCCCGGCCAGATGCGTGTCATGGAGAGTGACCTAGAAGTCCTGCTTTAGCAAACTTTACAGTGATTCCTATACCAAGAGAGGACTTACAACAAGAAGTAATAAGTAGATACCCAAGGTAATGAGGGAGTGGGGACAGAGTTGGATCCCCAGGCCTCAGGGTCAGAAAGAAGAAAAGGAGGGTTGCAGAAGTGACCTGAAAAGGTTTCTCAGAACTCTGCACACTGGACTATCACCCCACTCGAGATGCCTTCAGGGGCCTGCACGGCTCTCCTCCTCCTTCTCCTTTAAAACCAACATTATCAGACTCTGATGCCTGGCCCTCCTGCCCACTGCACCTCCAAGAAATAACACTGTGTCCCCATCTTTGCCAAGCACCATCAACGCTGTCTCTGTTCAGAAGCATGTCTCCAAAGTTGTCACTATTTTTGGCTAATTAGTCAAAGGCCTCCATCTGCCTAGTGGTTCAACACACTTTTCATATTAATTTTTATGCAAATATGAAGCAGGGAGGGATTATGTCAAGCAGAGTGATAGATACCTCACTAGAGCCAGGATAGGATGAGCCCCTAACATGAAATCTGCAGAACCTCTAGAAAACTTTGTATATGAGCACCTCTAAAGGTTAAAACTTCAGTTAAAGTCATGGGAGATGTGTGATACACACACACACACACAGGAGCTATTGAGCTAACCCCCTTCTAATCTTAACTACAGAAGAAACTGCCCAGTAAGTCAATCATTTGAAGCTTAGTTCAATTAATTTCTCCTTCTTTCTTCTTTTATTCACCCTCATTTTTTGCTTAGCCATGCAATCTTACCTCATTCTTTCCTTCCCTATATTATTTCCTGCCTTCTTTGTAAAGAAGCTGAGTTATCTTTTAAGAACAAATTCCATTGTAGCAGTGACCTTGAGGATGGTAAGGCAGTAGATTAAATTCTAGAAGTAGGTTGAAATGCAGAAGATGATTTCAAAGAAAGGGTCAATTGTCTAATATTAATTCTGTAATACCTGGAGAGACATTATTCTTATTGCCTCCTTCCAGACAAAACTACCTGGTGTCTCATGAAGTTTGCTGACACTGCAAGAGAATAAAATAAAAATGGGGTGGAATCCAATTCCAACTTCAGTACTCACCGCACATCCAGACTCTACCTGGAAATGTTTGTTAGGGTAGAAATTAGATGTATAGCTAGCTATCACTACCTACAAAGCATGACAGCCTTTAGTCAAAGCAACCATTTCTTTAGCCAACAGTGGACCTACCTGTCCGTTTGTGGTTCTGGGACACAATTATGCAACTAGCCAGAGTCTCATTAGTCTAGGATGGCACCTCTTTCATGGACCACAGCTGCATATACAGACTCCAGCTTTTGGAGATCTTCTTCACGATGGTACGGCAGATACTATGTATGGCCTGCCAGACCCTCTGGGATCTCTTCTGCTGGTCACTGGTTCTAGACCTGGTTCTGAGTCACTCTCGGTGCAAGAATCATTTGAAGAGCTTGTTAAACCCAAACACCTAGGTTAAACTGCAGTAACTAATACTATTCCCTAGTTTATCAGTAATCTGCTGTGACTTGGTGGCCTTGTGACTAATCCTGGAACCTCTTCACAAGCATGGTGAGCTGGATGTTTCTGGGAGTAACATCTCCCAGGAAAACCTTTAGCCTGAAGTATAAAATACTTTGATGGAGATAAAACCTAACAGATGACTACAACCTCAGAAGCCCCAGAGGGTCAGGCTGAGGCTGGGAATTTGTAGGAATCTCTGCTGTTGCTCAGCCCCTCCCTCTCTCCTACTCTGCCTTCCCGGCAGCCCCCCAGCCTGTGCCTACAGATAAGGTACATAAAGCTCTGCCTTGTAGGGCCAGCTTCCAGAGATCCCAGAAGATGATTTGACCTAGATGTTCACAAGCAGCGTGGAGTAGGCCTGTACATTGATGACGTATTACAGACCCTTCACAAAAGTTATTGTGAAGAAGAGTTTCTTAGCCAAAGGTGATTAAAAAATCAAAAATACAAGCCCTCATTTACCTCCACCTATTTTTGTAAGTGAGTAGACAAATATACAGAAAACTAAAGTAGGTACTTGGAACTCACGAGGTCCAGGAGCCCAAAACAAATTCAAGGATCCTTCCCCCTCTCCTCCTTTCCTTCCCTACCCAAATTGCACCTACTTTCTCTTGCCTTCCACCATTCTTTCTCTTCCTCCTCTATCTCCCTTCCTCTCCCACTTTAACTCTCTTCCCTACTCTCCCTCTCTCTCCCAAGATCTCTATCATTTTCTCCAGGATCTCCCTCCTCTTTTCCCCCGTATTCACTTCAGTTACTTTTCATGAGTGAAGACTTGTGAGCCAGTGACTTGGCAAAGCATACAAATCTGTCCCGACAGTTGTGCAGGAGCAGCTACGAGGCCTCTCTGTCAGCAGGAATGCCATGGTGGAGATTCACAGCCCACAGGACAGGCAAGGCACAAGCCATAGCCTTCCACCCCCATGGGGATTTTATTGGGCTGCAGTTCACACATCCACAAGACTTGATTTATTGAGCAAGAGATCAATGTGAAAATACTGTCAAGCTTCTCAAAGTCAAAAGATATTTAGATCACTCTATTCATATACATCATATTTATGAAAGGGAAAAGAAGAGAGTAGGTTAAAGATTAGAAAAATCTAATAGAAAACCAAAATCTTTTATGAACCTCCTTCCAAAAGAATGAGAGCAACTGTAAATACCTAACATTTGTCTGACATAATTTCTGGCCTCCAAACAGCCCTTTGCAGAAGTAGCAGCTTTCAGATGTTCTCTGAGGGCTCCTCAAGGCCTGCTCAGCTCCAGGCTTCTCCTGGGCCCATCAGTAAGGACAACCATGAGGACTAAGGACACCCAGACCAACCCAGGTCTAAGGAAGCCTGAGACTTAGCATCTCTCTGTCTCTTTCTGTAGTAAAGCAGCTGAGGCCCACAGAAACAAGTCTGTCATAGAGAATTAAAAACAGCCAAGTGTGGTGGTGCATGCCTGTAATCCCAGCACTCAGGAGGCTAAGGCAGGAGGATTGTTGTGAGTTCGAGACCAGCCTGAGCTACAAAGTGAGCTTAAGGCCAGCCTGAACTGCATAGTGAGACCCTGTCTCAAAAAGACAAAAAAAAAAAGAGAACTAAAAACACACTCACAGTCAGCACTGGCATGACAGTGAAGAATCCCAAGTAAGAGCCTCCCTGGAGTAAAAGTTTGCTTTGTGATCTCAGGCCAGTCACTACTTCAGCTTTGCCTCAGTATTCCTGATGACAAAGTGGCCATGGTTGTCCCTGCCTCTTTATTTCCCCACTCTCTGCATGGGAGTTTTCTGTGTCTCCCATCCACGGGCAGCGTCTACTTTTTTCCTGGCCTAAACTGCTGGACTGTCTTTGTGAATTGCTTTGGTCACCACATGCAGAGGAGACATAGCGCCAGGCCTGAGACCTGGTCAGAGAGGGCTTGTACAGGCAGATTCCCTAATCTGGAACCTGGCCCTGCAGTTTTGAGAGAAGGGACCCACTGTGCAGCAGAGATGATACGCACAGTGGACACCACTCCACTTAAAGCAGCTCTCAGAGGGACAGGAGCTGCCTACAAATGCAGGACAGGCAAGGAGCAGAGTTAGCCAGGAGCAACACAAGACCAGCCACCTACACCCATCCTTAATTCGGGACCCACAGTACCATGAACTAAATCCATGACTATATCTAGCCTGTATCTTGGGGTGGTTTACTCTGCAGACATACCTTTTTTCTTCATTTACACAACAAAGGGATCGAACATAAAAATCTCATTTTCTGAGAACCACATGACATGCCAGAGAAAGTGAGTCCAGGGGCTCAGCTGCCTTCTGGGGCTGCCTCTAGACAAGTGTAGCTGTGGAAATAGGAATTTAATTATTGAATTTAAACAGTCTAAGAGTTTATTCCTCGATCACAATAGCCAGTTGTTGCTTGTGGCTATGGGAGCCTGCACAGGATAGGCACAAGAGCAGAATACTGCTATCATCACAGAAAGATACGGTGGCTGCGGCTTTCAGAAATTCAAATCTATATTTCAGGGCTTATGCTTTACCTAAAATACCTAAATCACCCATGAGCTTTTGGATTGACTGCAAACAGGCTCAGTGTTTCAGTGAGAGAGCCGAAGGGAGGCTCCTAACAAGGGAGGGAGTCTTCAGGCTGCTGTCAAGCCTGCCCTCCTTAGGGGGATTGCCCTAGTTTTTATTTTAAGCAATTTTTTTCCATGTTGATCAGGTTGATAGCTAACTTTATCTGCATTCAACCCTTAAAGAGAATTGACAGATTGATTTCTTTTTAATGTGTGTATACATAGGAGATTTCCTCTCAGTGTTCTCTCTACCTTTTACCCCTTCTCCCTCTCCAATGCCCAAGGCTTCTTCTGACTTCAAAGAGCAAGAAAAGACTCAGAGGAAAAGGGCTATCTGACCTAATTAAGCACACAGATAGAGATTTTTCTCTCAGCTGATGAAAACTTCCCTTTTCTTTATGAGCCTTATTGAGATCTCCCAGATACAGGAATCTAGAGAATTGCATCCTGCTGATTTATGTAAAAGCCCTGTCCCTGTCTGGAGCCTGGGGCAAGTGGGGAGGCATAGCCCTGGGAGCATGAGGAAGAAGGGCCCTCTAACAGTGAGGAACCGCATTCTGAAGCCTGACTCCCAGCCACCCACCCACCTCCAGCCTTCCGGAACCCAGTCTTCCCGCACCTCTGGCATCCATTTGGAAAGCAGGATAGCAAGAACTGTTCTTTCTGGGAAGCGTTTGGTGACTGCATGTATAAGAAGGCCTGAGAACAAGGTCTATCACGGAACAAGTACTCAGGTCAGTTCATAGGGGCCTGCTAATGGGCAAGTCCCTGCATCCAACCTCTGTGCCTATGTGCTCTGTTGCTAAAAGTGTGCACCTAAAACCTCTGGCAGAGGCCCAACTTGGGCAATGGGAGCCACTTCATCTGCACAAGCACAGCAGAGTTCCCGTGTGTCATCCTGTCTCTCTGATAGGACAGGAGCCAGAAATCCCAGCCCCCAACACTTGCAAAGTATGGAGGGCATCTTGTACTCCAGAGCTCCCTTCAGGGGTTGGTGGGCCTAGGCTCGTCTCAGTGGCTTGCTTACTTGGCCTCCTGTCTTCTCAGTTCCCTTCTTCCTCCCAGGTTCTCCATGAGCACTTTCTGAAACATGAAACCTGATATCTATCTTTGCTTTGGGAGCCAGAGAGAAGTCTGTAAGTTATCATACCTAAAATTATAAATTACTGTCATTATTCTTAGAGGTATGTTGTATAAAGTGGTTTGAGTTCCTAAATGAGGTGATAATCATACACCTGACCATAGAGAACTCAGCACTTCTGAAAGCATGTTTCTTTTTCCATATTTCAATTTACCATTACGAATCCCCCGGGGAAACAAGACATCAAAGGAAATATTAGATCCATTTCCTCCTCCCTTGCCATTCGCAGCTCTTCCAAAATGGCCTGGACCTTCTCTGCTTGGGTGCAGAGCACCTAGCCCAGAGAAGTAAGCATGGCATTCCCACAGACCTCCTGGAGACAGCCATCTGCTGCTCCCTGGGATACACACACTGCCCTCCAGGGGACCCTGAGTAGAACCAATCCTGGGAAGAAGTGAAACCTGGTTTAGGAAGAAGTTAAACCTAGGCCTACATGGGAATCCTGTGGAAGATTAATTAAAACAGATTCCCCCAGCCCTAGCCTTCCTCTAGGGACTCAGTCCCTAGAGTCTCTCACACATTCCTCTGGGAAGCTGCTGAGAAGATCTAAATGGAGCCTCAAGGTCTACAAGACCACTGGCTGCGTATGAGGGTGCATGGCTGGAGGTCAGAGAGGGGTGATACCTGTATGGGGCCCAAGCAAGGCCCGGCTCTTGGGAAGGAATGTTCTCCCCAAGACAGCCTACGCAGTGCACTGACTTTCTATTACTGCTGTAACAAATGAACACAAAGAGAAGCTTAAAGCAACAGAGATTTACTGTAACAGTTCCAGACATGGTTACCTGGTATGGTCTAAAATCAAAGGCTTGTCAGAGATAATCTCTGACAGGACTAAACAAAAAAACAGGGGATACAAAGGAAGGACCATTCTGTATCAGTATATGCAGAACAATTAGAATAAATATGCAGCTACTTTCACGTAAGTCTGTGAGAAGAAGGATTTACACTAATAGTGTTTGGAAAGGATATCCTGTCTGCTTCTTGTACTATGGATAACTAGGTAGATAACAATATAAAAAGTATTAATTATTGAAATTGTACTATAATTCAGCTTTAAAAAAAAAAGGTATACAGCTACATTTTCTTAATTCAATGAATAGAGGGATCTGCTCTAATAGAATGTAAATAGAATGTAAATGGAATATCATGTCTGTACCTTGTACAACAAATAACCACTAAGAAAACAATGTGCGATGTATTAATTACTGAATCTGTTCTACTAATTTGATTTGAAACTGTCTCATTGCTATTTGTTCTCCAATAGAATTATGGAAAAAAATAAAAATAAATAAAATCAAAGTCTTCTAGAAGCTTTGGGGAGAAATCCATGCTTTGCCTTTTCCAGCTACCGGAGGGGGCCGGCATTCCTTGGCTCCTGGCTGCATAAATTTGACCTTTGCTTCCTTCCCCACATCTATAGTTTCTTCCCTAAGGATCCCTGTGATTACTCTGAGCCCCCAAGCAGCTTCCCCATTCTAAGGTTGTTTCCTTCACCGCACCTTTAACCATATTTGGAAAGTCCTTTGTTTGCAGGGTAAACAAGGTACAAGAGATTAGAGCTCTTAGGGAGCTACCAGTCCATGTGGCCCCAGCTCTTCAAGAGAATAAAAATACTAAAATTAAACATTAGAAATGATACAGAAACAAAAAAGAAATGATACAGAATTTTACTAAACAAAGTAATAGGAATTTAACAATGGTTTTTATATTGCATAACATCTTCAAATTAGTTGTTTAGCTTACCAGATCCAAATATGCAAAACTGGTTTAAAAAAAAATGTAAGAAATTAAAAA
Source organism: Ctenomys sociabilis (assembly GCA_004027165.1). Taxonomy (NCBI): domain Eukaryota; kingdom Metazoa; phylum Chordata; class Mammalia; order Rodentia; family Ctenomyidae; genus Ctenomys; species Ctenomys sociabilis. The sequence goes on along the minus strand of PVKA01001363.1, from coordinate 121,517 downwards.
GAAGAAGAGAAAAATTAATCATTAACCATTCCTTTCAACAGCCCAGCAGAAGTCAGCAGTGCAGTTACCCAAGCTATCCTGTACCTACACATAAATATATCTTTTTCCCTTCTGAAGCCTCTTCCATCCTGCCCCCCGCCCATGCTGAGGCCATACTTTACTACTCACCATCCTGTTTGCAACACACAGATCTTGGCAGTGCTGTGCCCTCTGCTTGCCACCCTTCCTCTTTCCATTTCATTAATTATGGAACACATCTCTATCTCTAAATGCCCAGCTCTTTTTTCTCGTTCTATAAAGCTTTCTGGGGTCTCCTCATGGAGCAATTCTGATAAGTGCTGTTTCTGAGAATATCACAGTTCTCTCCTGGTTCCATCTGTCTTGGTTTCCAATATATCTGGTGTGGCAACATATTGTGTAAGCAGAGGTTTAAGGCTTTTCCTGTTTGTGGGCCTTCTCCCAACCCAGGGTAGACACAGTTGCTGCTCATTAGATATCTGTGAATTACTAGATGAGCAGAATATGGTCTCCTTCCTTGCCTCATGTCCTGTGTTGCTAATGTACTTCACAGAAGACCTGGAGAAGGAGATATACAAAGGTACATCCCCTGGTTATAGAGCTCTTCCTTTCTAACAGCACCTCTAGTAATGACCTCATGAATAGACCATACCACTAATGAGCATAGCAAACCATGATCCAATCAGCTTCCAAAAGTTGCACCACTGAATAGGGGTGTTTTAGATAACATTCTGGCTCTACACTATAAGATCCTCTAATCCTTACTGTTCTGAGTCCTGTACTTGACCCATTCTAATAGTTGCCTGTTTTCTGTATGTTTATGAGCTCGCCAATTACTTCAGGATGCCTTAGGAAGATGTGGAAATACCTCTTACTATGATTATTGCCACATGTTCATCTGTTTCTAAATTTCTGGTTCTTACATTTAACTATTTTGGTAATAATAATTGACTCTTTATTTATAGTGTGCAACAGAAAGGCAGGTTATTGAAAGATCTTACTTCCCAAACTCTCTTATATCCAGGTATTACCATGTGATCGAGTTTCTCCATTGGAATGGGATGAAAGATTCAAGCATCCCTGATCTTCCAAGACCAGGTATAAAAGTCACCTGGGGTGATCTCCAGAAACCAGCAAGCTCTGAGGTATGTTGGCTGGACAGAGCATGCAATCATGGGTCAGTATGTAGTAGAACACTGCCTGCAATGGGAACATCCACATTTGACTTGAGGTGAGAAAAAGAATCATATTCTACTGCAATATTTGGATTTCCTTTAGAGCTATCCTGATTAATATACTATTTCATCCTATGGTTATTCATGCATTCAATAAATATTTATGAAACTTTCTCATATAGAAGGCGCTGAGCCAGCTTCCCACTTTCCAGGATTGTATACACTTGGTTAAATGTAACAGGCCACTGTTTATTTGCCTAACTCTGTGGCAGACTACGTACAAGTTATTCTATATGGCATATACAGTATTCTATATACAGTATTACTTGGATTGTCACACTAATTATACAATACAAGTGTTATTATGAAGAACTCAAAATGGTATTTTTTTACTCAAATACCTGTGTTTTTCCAGTACATTCTACCTATACTGTATCCTAGAAAGATGATAAAGTGAATACATATACAATACCTAGTAAATTCTTGAGGAGTAAATGGCACAAGAGAGGAATGTTTAAATGCTACAATATCCCAAAATGACTCTTTTGATATCACTTCACACCTCCCTTTAGCAATACTGTCCACCAAATCATCTTCTCCTTTTGACTTCTTTGATGGTGGTACTTTTAGTATTAGAAATGTCCAGAAAAGATCCAGCCAAATAGTTCAGCAGATTAAAGCACCTGCAGGTTTGACCCCCCATCTCCCATGCCAGCCCCACCCCCGGAACACACTGAGACAGCAATTGAGAGTGGGCATGGTAGCCCATGCCTGTAATCCTGTAATCCTAGCTCTTGGGAGGCTGTATACAGGTGGACTACTACGAGTCTGATCTAGTAGTGACACCCTGAACACCCTGTAGACCCTTCCCTACAAAAAATAAAAGAATAAGAAATGTCCAGAAAGATCTGTATTAGCCATCAAAGATCAATAAGTCCAGAACACCAAGCATAAACACTCAGTAAATCAGAATCTAGTAAATTTTTTGCTTCTCTAGGTGAGTGCCATATGTTCTGCTTTTTAAAACTTAACTTTTTCTCTCTACAAAATGGCCTTGGTAGAGCCCACCCTCTTCCCCCTCCCAGAGTATGAAGGTTTGAGGAGGATCATTTAAAATGCATCAAACTACAGAAAGCATAAATCAGTCTCTTAATCATTCTCACTCATCCATTCATTCATTCAATGACTAAAAATGCAATGCATTCCTTCTTCCTAGTGATATGCCCACATTTTCTTCATACCTTAATTTCAGGCATTCACTGCTTCAAAAATATCCTTAGCAACCTCACTTCACTGTGAAATACAGAATTTCTCATTGCCTTAGATGCAAATACAGGGGAGGGGGATGTGTCAGCTAACAAGCTATGAAGGCTTCAGATCTCACAGCCTTCCCAAGATTGGATTGGCATCTTAAGGCAGTGGATGGCCTGTAAGACTTCAAGGTTTCCTGTCTTAGTTAAAAGAGATACAAATTGCCTCCTCGATGCACCTTCTCCGGGGAGCTTCCAAGACAAAATGCTGACACTGCACGAATTCATCTTCAAGCAGAAATCTAAGGCAGATGCCATTACTTTTTCATGTCATTTTAATGGGCTTGCTTGGAAAAGACAGTGGCATGTTTGTGCTTGGTTCCTCAGTATTTTCCATTAGCTTCTGTAATGAGTCATTATGAGTATAGAATAAGTGGATTGGGAACCAAATGTTACCTAGATATTTAATATGAGATCCCTTCTTCATAGTTACTAATGCTCTTCTCCTTAAATGCTCCTTTGCTTTTGTTGCCTGGTTCAGAAAAAAACTCATTTTATTCGCTCAAGAGCCAACAAATATTTGTGGAGTACCTGTTATGTGTAGAGCTTATAATAGGGATGAGAACCTAGGAAATACGCTTGGCTCTGGACAGTGGTCACTGCCCTCGCCTTATGCAGGGTTCACTTCAAGGCCCATGTTCTGCAAAAACTGCTTCGCTCCTTAAGCTACCATGCTCCTGTAGACAGTGCAGTGCTCAGAAACTGTCTTGGTCTTATTTACCTTGGAATCCTAGTGAGAACTTCAGAAGCTGGCTTGGGATGGGTGCTCAGTATATATTTATCAGATAAATAATTGAATATTTGACAGGAAAACTTGCCCATGTATTGTAATGGAACAACTACTTAATATTTCACACAAACAGCTTCATTTTTATACCCACGGCCTGGGGATGAAGAATAAAAAGACTGAATTACTCTCCCAGAAACTGTTATTTTAGTTTTACAAAAGAAAAGACATTTGTTCATTCATGCATTCAACAAATATTTATTGACTGGCTGTTATGTGCCAAGATTGTTGTTAGCCTAATATGAACAATACCCTGTATTAGGAGAGCTAACCTATATTTTAATAGAGAGGGTAGGACACAAGCAAATCAGCCAATCAATAAACAATACAATGTTTAGTAGTGATAAGCATCATTAGAGAAAAACATTGAACAGTTGCCATTTCTATTAAATCATAGCAGATCACTCCAAAAGTTAATGGTATTAAAAAGTCATGTTGTTATTCTTGCAGATACACATTGGCCAATAATTCTCAACACTCAAGTTTTGGAGGGGATGCAATTACCTCAGTAAAGACAGGAACAGCATGGGTGGATTTGGGTAAATTCAAAGGTTCCTGCATATGTAGCTTGTTCTATGAAACATTTCTGCTTCCTCAGCATGCTTTCAAAGGGCCACTTGGGGACAAATGCATTGACGCTGGGGTTGCTGCATCCCTTATGCATTGTTACAGTGCAGACCAATGCTTACAACAGCTGCTGACTATTTTCCCAGCGTGCATGGGTTGGGGGGGCAGTTATAGTGATTGAACTCAGATCTTAGGGCTTGCTCACATTTTCTGCTGTCTGCTAAGTAAGTGTCTAGCTAGGAGTGCCTTAGTGGATGGGTTACCTTTGCACTCTGTCTTTCAGATGCCTCCAGGGGCTGGATTGGAGGTTGGTCACGCAAGTATGACTTCTGTGTATACCCAGTCCCTTGACTTCCTCCCTGACACTTTTCCCTTGCTATGGCTCCTGCCCTCTGTGAACTAAGCAGCTTTACTCTACTATGACCTTCCACCATGATGCTTTTGCTTGGAAGGACTGATGGACTGAATCCTGTTAAAGTATGAGCCAAATCAAACCTGTCTAAATGTCAGGAATTGTGTTGAGCAATGGGAAAACTGACTAATACAAATCTTTAGTGTACAATGTTAGTATCAGCAGTAATAACAAAGCCTTGTGTTACATCTAGGAAGAGAAAAGGCATCATTCATTTCACTCACTGAGATTAAAAAAAATCAAACATGGAACGAAATTCTATAAAAGAGTATGTAGAATCATGAACAACACTAGAATCACCCAACTGGTCCATAGCTCCTGGGAAAACAATTAAGCTTCATTGCTTTATCACTCTGAATTGTAATTTTAATGTGCTTACTGTTTCAAGAAAAAAGGGTCTATTTCAACAGATGTCATCTTAGCTCAGTAATTGACAATGTTTGTCCTAAGAAGGGAGGCTGTATACAGTTGTGTGATTTGTGCACTGCTTATATAGACCATGATGTAAATGACTACTTGCTGGGCTTATCCAGGCACAATGTACTCACCCAGAAGTGGTAGCCATGCAGTCGGGTGCTTTGGGCCATTCGTTAATTGGTTTGACACAAGGATTATCCCATTTCATGAGTTTTGCATCTTCTTTCTGTGGCTGCTTATTGCTTTACTCTGAGCTTTCCCACTAAGAAGACAGTGGACCTATGAGTGGGATGAAGATAGCACAGTGGCTCTACTGGATTCAATGAGTACCTGAGAGCCAGCTTTGGCACTCATTCAGATCAAATGCGCTGCCTTAACAACATCACAAACTGCAAACTGATCGAGAGTTCAGAATACTTGAAAATTCTTGTTGAATCTACCAATGTCAATATTTTAAGCAAGGGCTGGCCGAATAGCTCTGTGGATTAAAGCACCTATAAGCAGGTACAGGGGCCAGGGGTTCAATCACTGGGCCTGCCATGCCAACCCCACCCCCAGGGCATGGTAAGTCAGCAACTGAGACTGAGAGTGGTGGCAAATGCCTATAATCTCAGCTCTTGGGAGGCTGTAAACAGCCATATCACTAAGAGTCCAATCTAGTAGTGAGACCATGAACACCCTGTAGACCCTTCCCTAAAATACTTAGATAGAGAGATAGATAGATAGATACATACATACATACATACATACATACATACATATAGATATAGATATTAAGCAATAGCAGCTTCTGACAACTCATATAAAGATGTGAAATTCTGGAAGGCTGAGCAAGGAGGAGCACAAGTTCAAAGCCAGTGTGGAAAAGCTAATAACTTAGTGAGACCCTGTCTCAAAATAAAAAAATTAATAAAACTCTGGAAGATATAGTTCAGCATGAAAGCCCTTGGTTCAATCTCTAGTATCACCAAAACAAACAAATAAGTCCTCTATCTTTTAAGTTCATAAGGCCTTCAAAGAGCTTCTTGTACTGAGTAACCTCGGATTTCACATGAGGATCTAACATAGGCATTCAAGACCTATAATTCATATATATTCCCCCCCGATACTTTCTATAACAAAGCATTACTCATATATCAGTGTAATAACACTGCTAGATAATTCTATTTGGAAACACTGTCAAGTGTTGCTTCATTGTATTTTTTAACATTTATGTCCTATTTTTTTCTTTAAATGCATCTAGAAAGGGATTAAAATTTTCAAAAAAGAGTAAAAAAGAATGTGCGCTAACTCGACAGGTATAAATGTTACAAAAAAACATTATCCAGGATAAAATAGTAATGTAATTTGGACTTCAAAGAGCAGACATGTACTATTAAGGGCAAAGAAATTGCAGAGCCTTCCATTGGGGGAGGAGATAATCACTGCTTTTGGGGAGCAAGCATTCCATACACTAAATTTTTTGTGTATCTCCCCTCTGCTCCTGGAAGCAATGTGCTAAGGAATATATGTGGCGGGAGAAGTAATCTGCACTTCTAAGCAAACAATTTAATGGGGAATATAGAAAATAGTATTTCTAAGGAGTCAGTTTTTATTAGTAGACAGCATGTCAAAGCTTATAGGAAGTTTCTGGTGACCAATGAAATCGGTCACCAGAAAGGAGGTAATGCCAAGGGATTTTGACATGAAAATTGGCCAGAGGTAATAAAGAGGAACTTATGTTAAAATTTTTTTGCACATAGAGGTATATATTCAATAAAAATTAAGAAAAATGGGAACAAATAGCTATAGAAAATATACATCTGAACAAAAGTTTTGTCATCCTTGACAATTCCCTATAACCTGACATATTTAAAGTGATTATAGTAGGCAATTGTGGTATGTTAAATATATTAATGATCCAAATTCATAAAACTGTATATGTCTGTTCCTTGGAAAGTGATTTCCTGACTAGGTAACTCTGTAGGAAGCTATATGTATCCAATTACAACGAATGAGACAACAGCAAATTTGTTGTCTCAAAGAGCATATGATTGAAAAGAGCTTGCACATTTTCTCCCGCTGTTGTGAATTCCTGTTGCTACCACAGCATTTAGGACCCCATGCTAGCATAGTGTAGTACATAACTAGCACTGAATCATCCCAACTTAGTGAGGCTTGAACCCGAAGAATAGTGCATCCATGGAAGCTGTATGGAGGCTCATCCTTGTTTGACCTCATTTCTGATACTAAAATCTGTATTACTTATCTATGGCTCCATAACAAACTGTCCTAACAGGCATGAGCCTTAAGAAATGAAGTATTTATTATTCACCAAAGTTGATGTGGTCCAGAAGTCTGCACAGAGCTCAGGAGAATGCTTCTGGTTTGCAGTGAGGATGAAGTCGAGATGTCAGCTGGACGCCTGATGAGGGATGGGAGATTTTCTAGGATGGCTCACTCTTGAGGCTGGTAGGAGGAGACCTCACATCCTTGCTGTCTGATGGCAGGGTCTCAATTCTCAAACTTCGCGTCACTCTCCTCTTAAGCTGGCTTGAGTGTCCTTACAATGTGGCAGCTGACTTTTCATTGTGTGAGTGATTCCAAAAGCAAATCAAAAGCTCTGATGTCTTTACAGTATGGTTGTATAGTCATGCTCCATTATTTGTGTGATAGCTTGTGAATTCAGTGCATGGGGAGTCACATAATGATTCAAAGAAGAAGATGTAGGGATCACTGGAGGCCACTGCAGAGGCTGCCAGGGTGATGATGCAGACAGAGGCCTACAAACACATGCTCCAATAGCTGTATGCTTCCTTCCAAATCAAGCTCTCAAGCTACATGACTGAAGGGCCAACACAGTTGGCAATATGGACCAGAATACCCACACATAACCTCCCCAGAACAGCTGTCTGGGGGGATACAGTATTTCCAGTGATCAAGGTCATGGCCTTTTCTGACCTTGCCTCAGAAGAAACATAACATCACATCCACTGGACATTATAACCTACCCAAGTTCAGAGGAGTAGAGTTACACCCTGGTTCATAGTGGATGGAGTAGCAAAGAATCTAGGATCATGCAAAAATCTGTCACATTCTACTTATCATCGGTATCCTTCACTAAAAGAAAGCTATATGACATAGGACTTCTTTTATTCCTTTACTCTAACTCACTGTATTAGTTACAATCCTTTAAAGAAACAGAATAAACAGGATATATATGTAGGATATGTATGGATATATATTGAGATGATTAATTATGGGAAATGATTCATGTGAAAATGCAAACACAGAAGTCCCACAACATGTGTGCAAACTGCAGACCTAGAAAGCTGGTGGCATAATTCAGCCTGAGTCTGAAGGTGTGAGAACCAAGGCAGGTGTGAAAGGCACTAGTTTAAATCCCATAGAATGAAGTCCCCCCCCCAAAACCAGATGCTCCAATGTCCACAGATAGGAGAAGCTGGAGATCCCAACTCAAGAAGCCAGAACAATACTCTACCCTTTCTCTGCCTTTCTGTCCTCTCAGTGATAGTTGAGGGTCATTCACATTAGTGAAATTATATTTTCTTTATTCAATCTGCAATTCGATCTTAATTTTTTGAAGACACACATTCATACTCAGAAATAATGCTTTATCAGCTATCTGGTTACTCCTTAGCCTAGTGAAGTATATGTGTAAAAGTAATGATCATATTTCATTTCTATTAAAAATGTGTTGCTACTGAGTGAGTGAATGCCAGACATAAAAGCATGGAGTCATCTTAAGCAGAAAGTATTATATGAAAGATCACAGGACACAATATTAAGTCTTCAGGGGTCACTCTACTGTTTAGAGCTCTAGTAGTCATGCTTTAACCTATGGGTCACATAATACCTGGGGCCCTGGGTTCTCTGTTCTCATACTCTTACTGCACAAGCACAGGCCAGGCCACCAGCATGTACACCCTCTCGGCCTCAATTATTGTAGGACTGTAATGGGCTCATTTGAATGTATTGCCAAGTAGTCTACACATGAGGATGGAGACTACCCCTTGTGCCTCTCTGGAAAGTGAGGAATAGAAACAGAAAGGGTATGGGCTATCAGCAGGGGCCCAAGATCTGGGACCACCTCTCTTCAACCACATTTCCTGCTGGACAATTGTGAGAAGTCAAGAATTTGAAACTTGAACCTGGCTTTCCAGGTTGTTACAAAGTCAAATTTTTCAAGATAGAATGTTAGGACACATTTTCCTTAACAGCTTAGTATCTTGATTAGAATACCAAAATATATCTCATATAGAAGCTAGTTAACATAAACCCCAACATCTTTAGTGCTTAGATATATGACTTGTAGATAAGCATTAGTGTGACTGCCCTAAGTCCTGTAACTCAGGACCAGGCACAGATAAATGGACAATACTCAAGGGAAGGAAGGGTAGTGCCATATCCAGAAGTCAGAAGATCTGAGCCTCAACTCCAATATACATAAGCCCTTGCTGCACTTGCAATTAAAATTTACTAAAATTAGATTACATTGCCACCAGGGGAACTGTGAGAATGCCCTAATGAAATCATGATCCAAACTTCCAGGCTGTTCCCAGCTATGATTAACAAAGATCAAGAATTTAGACTGCTTTTCAATTTAATTAGGAATTTTATGAACTAGGAGCCCTTATTTAAACAACTCAGCATAAATATAAATCCCTACATGTAAGAGGATATAGAATTTAATTTTAAAATTCAGGCACATGGTGTTTATGAAAATCTCGGCTGTGTTATCCTCTGCCAGACCTGGGTTGATCACAGAGACCCCATAGTCTGCAGGCGTGTCTGACACAAGCCAGGTCTACTTTTTAAAACCTGTTTTCAGATGTAAATACTGGAGTGGTTCCCATTAGTGTTGCAAATTAAATTTAAGGGGAAAATTATCTGTCTAGAAACCAAATGCTATGTTATAAGCTCTGGTTTTTTTTTCAGTACCAGGGCTCAAACTTGGGAACTTGCACTTGCCAGACAGATGCTTATGACTCTGAGCTATGTCTCCACCCCCTCAAATATATGAGCTCTTTTGATCCTGTCCCTACCATAATTTTAAATAATTTTTATTATGGCTATTTCCAAATACAAAACTAGAGGTTTTCACAACCAAACCTAAGTACTCTTCATTCTGTTCAATAATTATCAATATTCCCTTTGATTTACTTTATTTGGTTGTAATTCTACATCGGTCTCAAGCAGAATTCTCTTGACTGAAGGCAATAAAGGTTTCCTCTTGGGTTTGTTTGCTTTTATTTCATTTTTTTTTCTTTATCTAGCAACTGGAATGGGATTCAACCTATTCCTTTGTGTCATCCAGAATGTTAACGACCTGCATTCCTAACAGACACTGGCAGGTAACTAGAGGCACACATCCCAGTTCTGGTTTTCACAGCATTCACATTTGGTCACTTCTTTTCCACAAATTATTGCACAAATGTTTCCATTATTAACCAGAAAGGAAAGCACTTGGGGGAAGAGGAGGAAAAGTTGCTATCGATTTAACACCACCTTTTGGGGCTAGCACAAAAATGCAGGACAGCAGGAAGCAGTTTAAACTGCTTCCCCTGACAAGAGAAGCTGAATGCTTCTGAGAGCTGCTCTCAATCAGGCATGGTACTGACAGGAGACCAGCTCTGACAATGACCTATGAAAGATTGCATTCTGGCCACACTCAGTAATTTGCTTTTGTTTTTTGTTGTTTTTCTTTTTTTTTTTTTAACCAAAGCATGTAGCAGAAGATTGGAAGGTTTTATATCCATTTAGGCAGTCATATGACAAGGCCCCAAAACTGCTCTGTTCTATTGATTTAGGCCTCCAGAAGCCATCTATTGGAGATCTGATGATGGTGATCTCTATCTCTGGCCTCTCCATCACTGTGAGAACATGGAACCCACAGGCTCCTCCACCAGCCTGGTTCCTTCTTGTTCTCCCACTTCTTCTGAAATGGTATTTTGGCTATAAGATGTGAATGCCTTTCAGAAAGACTTCCCCCACCTTCAATCTTTGCTGGTGGATGAGGGTAGGGGAAAAGGTAGGCAATGGGCCAGGCTGCCAAACACAAAGATTTGAGCTGGAGGTCACGGGCTGTGTGCCATGTAGTATCAAGGCAAGTAGAAAAGGAGGAAGGGCTGGTGGGAAACCTGAAGGACCTTTGTCTCTATGAGGCTGACGAGGAAGGCAGATCGAGGTGGTACAGAAACTTCAACAGCATCTTCTGGATGAAAGTGTTCCTGAGCCTGCCCCTAGCCAGGCTGAGTTCTTCACAGTGAAGAGCAAAGCCAGCACTTCTTCGAATCTGCCTCAAGGCCTGGGATGGTGCTCCAGGTTGAGGCAGTAGGAGTGTTCATGTTTCTAACATCAATCCTCAACCCTGAAAGGCTGCTGGATCTGATGAATGCTCTGACTCTATTTGGAGGCCCAAAAGCTGCAAAACCCCCAAGGAAAAGACTTGTTAACATGGGTCTGTGGCAAAATGCTCGGCAAACCTAAAATGTCCCTTACAGGGCCTGGGCAGCAAAGCCACCTCCTCTATCTCTGAAAGCTGATCATTGGGCCACCTACCCTCCTCCACCTGAAGGAGGCCAACTACTTTCTCTCATCCTTTTCCCAAAATTTGTGCATCTCAGCCGAGGTGGTACATGCTCCCTCTCATTCTCTCTCCCACTCCCATCGCTTCCCTGCATTATCTTCCCTACTAATGTAATTTCTAGCTAGGCCATATCCGTGTTCATTTACGGTTCTTGAGTCAGAGGCCAAGAGGACTTGCACATATGGAAGATTGGGTATTATCCATCTAATAACTGTTTACTTGAACAGGTGAGTATTTCTTTGCAAGTATGGGGAAGAGCTGTTGCAGCCTGATGTCTGAACTCTGTCTCCACAATTGACACATTAAAGACTGACAAAAAACTCAACCCAAAGGGCCAGCCAGATAACTCAGTGAACTAAAGCAGCTGCTTAGGCAGAGTACAGTAGCTGGGGTTCAATCCCTGGCCCCATCCTTGGGGCATGCTGACATGGTGATTGAAACTGGGCTTGATGGCATGCCTCTAATCCCAGTGCTTGGGAAGCTGAAATCAGGAGAATCACTACAAGTCTGATCTGTGTAGTGAGACCCTGTGACCCTGAAATAAATACATAACAATAGAAACTCATCCCAATGTTTCCCACCAATAAACCCCTAGGAAGAGTTTTTTGAACATAAAATAAATCTGTATAGGAAAATCTTAAAATAGATGCAGCTACCTGTACTCAGTTATGGCTTCCTTGGGACATTGTGCTTATAGGAAATTGTGCTCTTCATAAATGCAACTGGAGAAGAGCAGAGATCAGAATGGGAAGCTTTCACATCCCTAGTTGGGAAGAGGCTTGAACTGGGAGGTACTCAGCTACAACTCCAGCTTTCTGTTTGAGGTTCATGACTCTCTGGGAAGCCACCATGTCATGTGGCTCCCACTCACATCCATACTGAACACTACCAACACCCTCCACTACACTTCCAATCACGGACATTTTACAGAGAGTAGCTGCTCTAAATGGTGAACATGAAAATATTTCAACTACTGTATAATTTTTCTATTTCAGCATTTAAAAAGCAAATAAAGGCCAAGTGTGGTGGTGGTGCATACCTGTAATCCCAGCACTCCAGAGGCTGAAGCAAAGGATCACTGTGAGTTCAGGCCAGCCTGTGTTACAAAGTCAGTTCAATGCCAGCCTAAAACTCTGTAGTGAAACCCTATCTCAAGACAAAAATAAAAAGCAAATAGACCTTTTTTTCCTGTATTTAAAACAGAGTCTACAGGGTCTCACTACATAGACCGGACTCATAGTGATTCTCTTCTTTTCAGCTAGTGCTGGGATTACAGGTGTACATCACCAGGCCCAGTCTCAATTGCTGTCTCAGCGTGCCCTGGGGGTGGGGCCAGCATGGTACGCTGGGGATCAAACCCCAGCCACTGTACTCTAGCATATAGATCTTGATATCTAAGATAAATGAAATGGTCTGAACCACTGATTTCTGATAAACCTACGTGGCAATTATTCTCTAATCTTGGAAAACATGAAATGTAATCTTCCCAGTAATTAAGTTTCTGACTGGTTACTAAGGGTAAATGTGTCATCCCAGTGTTTATGGGTCCTCTCCACTTCCTGGGCCAAGTTCATAGTGAACTGCTCTCCTCCACTGAATGGCATTAGGACACGGGACCTTTGAGAGGCGATGAAGTCACGGGCACCAAACCCATGAGGGTGGGATCTGTGCCTGTGTGGGAGGCTGGAGACCCTTCACTCTTCCACACTGGGAAGGCAATGCTTCACTAGTGGCCCCCAGTAGACCTAATCTGCCAGCATCCCTATTTTTGACTTCAGCCTCTAAACCAGTGAAGAATATATGTCTGCTGTTTTCAAGCTACCGAGTGTATGGTATTTTGTTGTAATGGGTCAAACTGACTAACCTAGTAAGGAATGCAAGATCTGCAACACTCCAGCAATGAAAACCTCCAGCACTGTGCAAGGACTACCTGAAAGCAGCCAGAGGCACTAGCCAGGGCAGATTCTATAGAAAGGAAGGAATGGAAGCAGCAGAACCGAAGGCATTCTTGCATTTCCCCCAAGATGCCAGAGGAAAGAGCTGACTTAGAAATGTGCGTGACCTCACACATTGTGTCTCTGGCTACCTGGAGACCTCATCCTTTCTCCAGCAGCCAAGTCTCCTTCTGCAGTTCCCTCTGGGCCAAGGAAAGTGCAACTCCTCTCTTGGTCCAGCCTCTAAGAGCCAACTCCCCTCTCCTTGCATAATCTGAAAGCAAGCTCTCAGACCTCCCCATCTTCCCCACCTGCACAGAGCTCAAATTTCTAGAACCAGTGCCATACTAATGATGAAGAAATAGAGGAAAAACTTCCTTCCTACTCACCCTTCCAACTTTCTCTTATCTCATCAGGCTCTGGCTCCCTGAGTAATGTGAAACAGAGATGGCAACAGGGCAACATGTGAGACTAGAAGTAAGGTTTGTAGGTGACAAGGACACCACATCTAGTAAGATGTGCACCATAACCAGGCCCAACCTCTATTTGAGGTTCTGGGGAAGGGGATGAAAAATGGTCTGATGAGAAGACATGATCAGAAGGAGAAGCAACTCTCCTTAGTAGTCAGAGAAGGAAGCAAGTGGCCAAAAGGGTACTTGGGAATTTTATGATGAGTATGACAAAGATATTTCTTCTCCTCTACCCATAAAAACTTCATGTTCACTAATGCTTTTGGTGAAAGTAGATTCTCTGTGGGAAATTTCAAGTGGTATTAAGTCTTGGGTCCAAGTTCCTAAAAAAGCACAATATTTAGTGCGAGACTCCTCCAAGAGCAAAGGAAGTGTTACAGCCCAACTGACTGCACACACGGCCAGTAAGCCAGTCCCATGTCTGGAGACTTTCAAACCCTTCTTAATAAAGTTCATGGTCTAATTTACCATGCCAGGCACCCAAGTGGCTTTGTGATTTGCATCGGTTAGTGGAATGTAGTGGTGTGATGATTTCCAAGTTTTGAGCTCAAGTCTTAAGAGACCATACATGCTTTTTCTTGATCATGGGATTTTCTTGCACATTGGTCATGAAAATCTACCCAAGCTAGCTTGCTGGAGGATGAGAAGCAAAAAGTAAAGTTGCCACAGCAAAAGGCAGTCAACTCCACTTACGTGAGTGAGCCCAGTTGAGAATCACAAAGCTGTCCAGACAATCAGAGGAAACATAAGCATACTGCACTAGCTGCTGAGGCCTTGTGTATGATGTATTCTCTAACCAAAAGATGGCAGACACAATTGCATTTTAAGAATGACATTGTGGAAGTCAGGTTGCTGGTTAGAGGAACAAGCACAGGAAGTTGGCACTATTATTGAGGCTAGCTCAGGGCATATATCAAGACCAGCAATCCAGAATGTCAGCATGGGCTGGTGACACTGGGAGAGGGAAGGAACCACAGGGCTGAAGGTGGAATGGGACAGAGACAACATTAGCAACTGGACTCCTGAGCAGAGGCTAACAAAGATCAGCCCTTAATGAGGTACATGCAAAAGGGACAAGAGCTGCGACCAGCCTACCACTGAGCAGCTGGGTCTCTGTGCTTCCAAGTTGCACCTGGAGGGTTGGGAGTACAGTACAGGATTGAGAATACTGCAGAGCAGGAGTGAATCAACAAACTAGAAGAGCAAAATCTAGAAGTCAGGGAATTAGAGAGCAGGCCCTCCAATATCTCTGGCTTACAGAAAGCACCTTAGAGCTGCTTGTTTTCAAACCTTAGGGTACAGCCAACTTCAAGCTGAAATTACTTGGGGGAAAAAAAAAACTATCACTACTTAACTTGTATGGGCTTCTTGTCATTATTCCCTAAGGAACATATCATAAAACTATTTACATAGTATTTACATTGTATGAAATATAAGTAGTCCAGAGATGATTTAAAGCATATCGGATGGTTTCTCTTATATGGGAAGGCCAAAGTATAAATGAAGAGCAAATAAGGCAAATGATAGGAAGTAGAGAGGCCAATCCTCAAAATGGAAGTGGACCAAGACTTGGAGGGAGGGGAAGGATAGGAGGGAAAGAGAATGAAAAGAGGAACCAAGATCTGCTACATACAAGTCTAACTCCACAGAAGGAATGTAGACACTATGTACTGCAAGCCTGTAGCAGCAAAGGAAGGGGATCGGAGACACTAGGCAGAAGGAGAAAATGAGTAAGGGAACTAAGGTGTATTATGCACCTGCACCAATTCCCCACAGAGAATGTAAATGTGTACTACAAATACATACTAATTAAAAAAAAGATACAAACACAAGGTGAAGTATATGAGGGAACATGCAAAGCTTGTATGTGGATACTATGCCATGCGGCAGAAAGGACCCAAGGAACCACAAATTTCACTGCCCAGTGGGGTCCTAGAAACAGTTGTCCATCCATGTGAAGGGATAAGGGCATTTCATCACTGATGCAGATGCTACTTGTGTTTGAAGTCAACTCCAGGGTTTCGGGTACAAGCAGCGGACTGATTTCTACAAGCGTGCACTATCAGGATTCCTAGCAGGCCACAGGATGCTGGAGTTGGTGAATACCTGTGCCCATGAGCAGAAGCTCCAGGATCTCCTACATCAGGGTCTCCGAGTCTTTCAGCAGCAACAGAATCCCCAGGACTCCTTCCCTGCTTCATGCGAACCAAGGTGACTGGTGCACGTCAGTCCTACACAAGAATCTGACAGGCAGCAGCTCTTACAGGTTTCTTTTGCAAAATAGCAGAAAATCTGGCTCTGATCTGGGACATAAGTACCCTCAGGAAATGAGGTCCCAGCATAGCTCAAGGGTAAGGTAAGCCAGAGATGGGGCACTTGTGCAAAGGCAGAGGAGAAGTGCCACCCACTGAGGGGACACTGGCTGCCTGCACACCTGTGTTTACTTGAATAAAAGCAATTAGCCATTTAAATATTCCTATAACATTCACGTCACTCATAATAAAGGTCAAACTTGCTCTCAAAACACAGCATATAATTTCAAAGCTAAAGTCATTTAAATCTCAAAATATTTGGAGGAGACATAATCCAAAATCGCTGTAAAGTCCACAATAAAAAGCTTAACATCAGAAAGAGTAAAGGGTATTTTTTTTCCCCTGCAAAATGGACTCTCCTTAGAAAATGTCTCCAAAACTCGTTATGCACATGCACGTTCAATCTTTACAGAGTAATTTTCTGAGGAATGCTAGACAATTCCCTAGCAGAAAGGCATCTGATATACTAGAATACATCTGCATCAGAATAATTCATTTTTGTATCTCATTAACATGGCAAAATTGAAATATTTATTAAAACTTTGATCGAAGTATGAGACTTGCTCAACAGAACAATACTTTGGAACTTTATAGATATTGAAAAGAATAGCAAGAAAAATAATTTGTACTATTTATTACAAGTATGTCTAAACTAAAAGTTAGTTTATATAATTGCATATGCACAAAGTACATGGGTTTAGTCAGCAAACTTCTTTGTTTCACTTGACAATTATATGCCACTATTTGTCAGGTATTTATAACTGATTTAGAGATAGTAATTTATTTGATTGACTTAATAAACTTGAGAGAAAATCACTATAATTACTTCCATCTTTTTGGAGGTGCTAGAGGCTCAGAGAGTAAAGCAAGTTGTCTTCTGGCAGCTAAAACCAAGGTTCAAATCCAAGTGGAAGTCCTGCTTCGGGATCTGAGCTGCTGATGTCTGTACCAGTAGTGGTGAAGCCATGGCGTGTGCGCCACAGAAGGCTGTTTGAAAGGGTTTGGCATCAGTGATGCACTCTGCTTTTACCTTCTTCCTAAAACAATGCGAGGACAGAGCCAAAAGGATTATCTGTAAACCAACCTCCTATGGTTTGAAAAGCAGTGTTTCTTCTTGCTCTACAAGAATAAATCTAAAGAGGTTTCATGCAACTTCAGCAAGCCTTCTTTCAACTGCATATTTACATCCCACTAGACTCTGGGGAGTCTCCTCCCCATTTTTCTACAATTTTAAACAATCTCTCCCTTCTCAGCTCTGCTTTAGTCTTCACTTAACTACTTCCATGGCTCAAACATTCCTCCGGCCTCTAGTTTGACCCAGCCTACTTTTCTAAAATTTCTAAAATACAAGTGTTCTTTTTTTTGGCAGTACTGGAGATCAAACTTGGGGCCTTGTGCTTGCCAGGCAGGTGCTTATGCTGCTGAGCTGTGTCCCCAGTACGAGCTGTATCCCCAGCTGTCTTGTTGATACGATCAACCTTCTTTGACTTTACAGCTTTATTTTTTGGATGAAAGCCAGGTGCTTTAGACTAATGCATGAAGTGCTTGTGAGTTCATTATCCTGTTCCAAGCATGGCACAAAATAGGTGCAAACGGTTCTGATCCACACAGATCCTTTACTACAGCTTTACTGAGTGTTTGCCCTTCAATCCTCTGTGGGACTTTCTCCCTGCTGTCAGACCCCAGGACAATTTGTAGCACCAATGTTCACTTAGACAAAAATAATGCCTCTTACAAAGCCTAATTCATGCACCATTCTTCTCCCACTTTGAGGATGAACTTTCTGCTCATATCCACAGCATCTCCTACACTACACACTAGTGCTTTGCAATCCCCACACCCCATTCTCCTCTGCTAGCACAGCAGTAATATGCAGCTTGACCTGCAGGGCATCATCAGCATCACATGGAACACTTGGACAGGCTTGCTTCTCAAACCTCACCTCAGACCCGTCAGAATTTCTGGGGGTGCTGCACTTAGGGTTCTCCAGCCTGCAACAGTAAGGTAGCATCACAGTGGACCAGAAGTTCCTGTGATTATACAGCTCACCACATATCAGTCTCTAGCCCCCAGCACCTCGGGAGGAAGCAAAGGATCAATAAAAGATCAATGGGTGAGTGAATGTGGGTTAATTATTTGAATGATCCATTAAACTTGCCTCTTCGATGGGCTAGATTATGCAGTAGATACTATAAATATTCTTAGGTTAATGCCTACAATATTGTTAAAATTGAATTTGTCTTTAATAGTGAGGATCTAGGAGCATGAAAACTTCTAATTTTGAACTGCTTAATGTTCAGTGCATTGTTTCATCACTATAATGATACCAAAATAATCTAATGTTTAGAACTGCCTAAGACAAGCACAAAAATTAGAACTCCGTAAGATACATGTCTCAAAACAGCATTCTACAGTACAGCAGAGGTAGTACTGTCTGATTCAAGAGCAGGGAGTATTATTATCTATCATCTATCTATCTATCAATCTATCTATCTATCTATCAGCTTCTTTAAAGAACCCTGATCTTTCTTACGACCTTTCAAAAGTAGTTCAATAAAGGAAATGAAAACTATGAACTCCCACAGACTGCTACATACCACAATATTATTAGATGTTTCTAGTTTCTCACAAAGCAGTCCTCATGTAGTATTCTGTTGATGCATTTATTGTAATCCTCTGTAAAAGTTAAAAAGGACACAGGGGGGGAGGACAGGAACTATTTCAATCGTCGACAATAACTGATAATAATTTTTAACATACACTAGTAAGATCTTAAATTGAAATAATTAAAAGAGTAATCCATTGACAGATCATAATGGATGACTTTAATGGGTGAGTTATTTGAGGTTGGGGCCTTCTGAAATGGCAGCCTGTAATGTAGTATGTATTTTTGGTATAGTGGCACATCCTGTAGTCCTAGCTCTCTTGGAAGATGAGGCAGGTCTGCAAACTCAAGCACAACTTGGGCAATTGGAGAGTCAGCAAGAGCCTACTTCAAAATAAAATAAGAGGTCTGGGGATACAGCTTAGTGGGATGAGCCTGGTCAAACCCTCAATACTTGGGGACCAGTGTTGTTAGTAAAAGGGTTACAAAAGGTAACAGAGGTGTCCATACTGTTGACAAACATATCCATCCTTCTCAAACGAAGCTGTAGCTCCTGGTCTCTTGCACTGCTTGTCCTGCCACATGGTCTAAAGTGGCCTTCAGCTCCTTCACAAATATTACCATCTCAGCTACCTGGAAATATCTTGGTTAAGGACATTTTCACCAGTGCTAATGTTGGTTATGGAAATAAATGAGCAAATTTTAGTTTTGGAAAATGTCTCCACTATTAGTGGTTGTAGAATATATATTCTGAAATTTAGAGGGTAAAGAAAGGTTGCAGAAAGTAGATGATGAACAAAGGGGTCAAATATATTAAGTAGCAATCCAAAGTGCACCCACATTGCCACATTATACTGAAGTTCCCCAAAGCAATTCTAACTTTGCTCTCACAACCTGTTTTTTCCAGAGCATTTGCTTCTTCCAGCCCCAGAAATGCTTCCCATCTTCCCGTTTACTCCCTCCAAGTTTAAATCCAGTTTCCCAGGCAAAACAATCAGCAGGGAAAAATGTAATTCAGGGAGAGTGGATCTGGAGTCTCTCCTGGGTGGGGTGGGGGTGGGGGGACAAAAGCATTCCCAATTGTTTTAGGATAATAAAAACAAACAAATGTAGATTAAGTTTAAATAGCAACACAGAAGAGATAATGGCAGAGGACTTTCTGGGATTAAATTCTTTGCAATTCAAGTTGTAACTGTGATTAAGCCACTAAGAATGGGGAGTGGTAGTTCCCTTATTCTCTGGAGTAAGGCCAACTATCTTTTCAGTAGGTATAGAAAGTGAATCCTGGGCAGATGAAGAGGTTAAACAAATGTAAAAGGTTTCACAGCTACTAGAGAAGCATCAGAAAACAGCAAAGAAAATACGTACATGTATAATTATGAGTAGGTGTGTTATGCATATATGTGTATTTGATATGGGAAACAGAAGGGGAAAATTAGTATGCAACTATGTTAACAATCTTATATGGTATTTTATCTTTTATTCCTAGATCTAAGCTTTTACAATGCTGCAGGAAGCAACAGCACTGTTCACATCTGAAGGCAGACTTTGTTCAATGCCAATTGCCCTGCACACAGCGAAATGCGGATCTTCAAGCAAGTACGGTGCCAAAATGCCAGGCATCCATGAGCTCCTAACAAGAACAGAAATGATGTAGATGCAGCCAGTCACTCCTTCCCGTAACAGTTAGGCTCTGAATGATGCACTGGCTAACATGGCCATCTTCAGACTGTTGCCTCACATTTTTACTTCTTCAGGAATCAAAGATATCTAAACTTAGCATAAAAATACTCCTGAAAAACCATCTCTGTAAAATACATTGGTAGAATGAATTTTTTGTTATTTCATGGGAGCAACAAAAATGGTAAGAAACAAATCTATGAACCAGATTTATTTTATTTGCATTTAACATGAGTATACACATTCATGTGTCTAACATCGAGATCTGCACTGTGACATTAAAAATACAGTACAATAACATTCAACATGAGGTACTTCATATTTATATACTTTCCTTCATAAATAATGCTGTAAGCTGCTAAAGTCAAGCACTCTGATGCCAACTGGCTACAGTGTCTTGAATTAGCTGAGTTTAAACACCTTAAAAAAAACAAAAATAAAACAAGACAGTTCAGTGCAATCAACATGAAAAAAATTAGACCATTTACTTAAATACTATTTTAAGATATGCTTAAAGAATGTTACATTAGAACTGCTAGTCTAGTTACCCTTTTTACCCCAGTATGAACAACAAAGACTGCGATACATTGGGAAAAGCATCTACAGCATAGTCTGTTTAATAAAGTTGTATTTATACATTAGAGTTGCTTGCCTTGTCAGAACAATCGTTTCTATTTTTAAAAGCTACCAAATTCAAAATTGCCCAAAACAAATAAACAAACAAAAAAGTGACAAACCCAAAGCAAGCACATTAGCTTTCATTCCATTTTGCTGAAAATGCAGAAAGGAGAATAGGGTTCAAAATATAAAATTTCATATACTGATACAATTTTTAAATTTTACCCACAGCTCTTGGCGCAGGCCAATCTGATGGTGGATGCAGGTGCAATGGGTATAAAATGAAGCGGAACTAGGAGTGCATGGGACCTCGCACGGCTCCACTCCACAAGCACAGGCTGCCAGCCTCACTGGGGCAGCTCAGTCGCAGGAGCACTCCGTGCAGTGGGCGCGTGGTGCCACTCTAAGGCTTTCACATCCACCTTAACCAGGGGATAGGATAAAATGGTGCTCACCTTTCTTCTCCTCTGGCTTACAGCAGTGCCTTATCAGATCTACCAATTTGCATGGTAGTACTGAGTTACTGAAATATTTAACCATAACTTAAAAACAAAATCTTTGAAGAAGCATTTTGAATTAAAACTGTGCCTCTATTTCATTGACACTTTGCCAAAACTACCTGTAATCTCCTAATAAAAAACAACTACTCACAGATGTAGATAATGGCAAATGTGACTGAAAACATTTCTCATAATCCAGTGTTCTCCTCTATCAGGGCAGCTGGCCAAAGGCAACAAGCCCCAGTCTTCAGGGGAGGAAGTGGCCCAGAAGCACAATGAGGAAGAGCAGTCATTCCTCGGACCTTGCTAGGGTCAGCAGGGGGACCATTCCTGGCCCACCTCTCACTAGCCAGGCAGGAGGCAACTCCTGAGTCGGCATCTCACTCCATGCACACAGCGGCGCAGGCACACACACACCCCAGGACTAACCCCTGATCCAGACAAGCCAGCTTCAGGCTTGGAGCAGGAGAAGGAGGTGGCCAGGGACCACACTCTAGGTGGTGGGGAAGCCATCTCAGGACCACATTGAGCAAGAAGCTGCATTGAGCAAGAAGCTGCCAGAAACACATGGATACTTCACCTGGCAGGGTCATAGGACACTGCAGGGTCACAGGCACTAAACCAACGCAAGCCTTCACTGAAGGAGAATTTCTAATGAGCACCTCCTTCCTATGCTTACATTAATTATCCGTGGGCAAATGAAAGAGCTGGAGTGATGCTGATGCAATGAATATTAGGCATAATCAAGTGTGTCACTCAAAAACCCTGCAGGCATATATTGGCACTTTAAGACGGCCAGAGGCCATATTCTAGCAGTCCAACAAGACAGAACTATAATTCACAAATAAGATAGAACAATGGTCAAAGATCAGGTAACGTATTTTTCAGATTAAAAACAAACACTGAATAAACTACTTTTCGCATTAACATGTAGCGCTACAAAACTGCTACTCCCTTCCTCTAAAGAATTGTTTGGTCCTCCTTTGATGGGCAGAAAGGGAAAAGGAACTCTACACAGTGTGATATACAAAAGCAATCAGACAGCCAGGATTGAAAGTCACGTGGCAAGAAAAAATGTTTGGCTTTTCAAAGTCTGTATTCTAACGTGTCACTAATTACACTATTTGGAATACAAGACTTCTTTACGCATCTTTTTTAAACTGCTTCAGTGTAAATTAGTAAGTCTGAATTTTTTTTTCTATTGACAGTCAAATTTTATAATTGTGTTATTTGTAAAGGAAGTATGTTCTACAGTGGTATTTTCTAAACAAAAATGTAAATCTGTTTTGTAATTAAAGCCATGACCTAAGCACCCAATTTATTATTTTCCTATTTTATGCTGATAATGAATTAACATATAATAATCTTACTAATTTAGGATTTAAAAAGTAAAGCTCAGACTCAACAAACTTAAAAGCAATAAAGAGCTACTTATGACTATAGTCTTCTTTGTAAATTATTACTTATCACAAGTCAAGTGTCTTCCAAAACTGTATACAGAGGTTTATCTTTAAGGGCTTCTGTTTTAAAATAATTGATGTTATTATTTTAGATTATCTCATCAAAAAAAAAAAAAAATCCAAAAGGAAATTCGAGGTAATCCCAAACTTTCTTCAGAGGGACAAAACTGGGAGGTTGATGGGACACTTGGAAGAGTACAATCTCTCCCTCAGGTGTACAGACACAAGTCTAAAGACCACAAAGCCTCAGGAAGAACTTGGCTCTTAAGTATATAGTTAAAAGCAGAATGCTGCATTTTAGCCTGTACATAAATTAAAAGGTTAAAAGAAATTAGAAACTGCCTACTGCTTCATTCATTACAAATTACCTGTGCTGATCGCTTATCTGCAGACGAGCTAAGCATTAAACAAAGAGGGGCCAGATATGCACATCAGGCTTGCAATGCATGGGGAGGCAAAGTTTCAAGCATAGAATATAAGTTCAGGGATCTGTCCTCCCTGTACACCAGTGCCATTTGTGCTATCTGAAGAGCACTGAAACTGGACAGTCACTTTGCCACACTGAACTTCCGTCATACCTTCCTGTCCAAAGTAGCTGAGTTCATTGCCATCCAGGATTACACTGGCTGTGTAGAAGGTGTCTGGCTCAATCTGCACTGGGTACTCAAACCACACAGGGAAGGTATTGCTGGACCCATCTGAAAAGTACTTGCTCAGGTTCTGTCCCAGAACAACACCCTGCCGCTTGAGTTCAATCTTGGCGCTGTATTCTGCAGAGCCACAGCTGGAACCGTACAGCCCAAAGCCCGCAATGAACACTCTCTTGTCAACTGCAAACTGGATGCTGTCACAGCGGCCTCGATAGCGCCACTGATTGCTCCGGTAGGCACAAGACTGGAAACGATGACAGCGCTGGGGGACAAGCCCCTTGCGGGCTTTACTCACAAACTGTAGCTCTGGCTTTTTGGCTGCAGTGTACCAGAGGAAGATGTCATTGGTCTCATTGAGAGTTAATACTCCAGACTGGGCAGCACCATTTGCAAAGTCATCAAGGGCCATGGTGGGTATGCGGATCAAGTAAAGTGCCTTTCCTAGGACCTTGCGTTTATTTTCAATGCTCAAGGCTAGATCTTGTCGCTGGCATTCTACTTCAGCCCAGTTGAGAGCTGCCTCAAAAACGACAATTTCTTTGGCATTCAGAGTTTCCCTGCGGAGGATACTTTCTAGTGTCTGGAAGTCGATGTCACAGAACCCCTCAGACTTTAGAGCTAACTCAGCCTGGGCATCGATCACCTCCCAGCAGCGCTGGGTCAGGTCTGGCTCTTCGAACAGGCAGCTCTGGGAGAGCAGTACACAGGCATTCTTGGCGCTCAGACTGGTCTCCAGGAAATTGACACATGCTCGGGCAAGGTGAGGGACGATGTACTTTTTGGCAGCATATAGTGTGGCCAGCACTGTGTCAGCAGCAAGGTCAATTTCATCACAATAGATATACCTGAAACAAAGAATACAACACATGTAATGGGACGCTCAGAAAATGAGCAGCAAGCGAAGAAACTACATGTAAGTTTGTTCCAAGAATATCATCTTAAGTGTTACTATAGTGTTTAAATACCCAAAATATGTTCATAAATTATTAACATATAACTCAATAGTCTGTATGATGAAAAGCATTAAGTGGTATTATAATTCTAGTGTCTCAACAAAACAGAATACAATGCAACTATGTCAAAAAGGGCAGCCCAGCACTTAAGCAATATTAGAAAAAAACCCAGCAAAATACTGTCACATGTATTCTATTCTTACATTTTAAGGACAGTACATAAATATCGATTTTGTAGCTTTATCCTGTATTCTGGTAAAAACAAATGCTTCTTTCAACAACAATAACTGCATCTTGATGCTTTTGGATTTTTCCTAAATATAAAATAAAATCTGACATTAAAAATTTTTCAAGTAGTTCCAAGCTAATAAACAATCAAACATAATTATCAATGCTATCTTCCAGTTTACTTCACACAGAATCCACACGTTGTATCTGTTTTCAAACTGTAAACTGCCAAGCTTTCTTCCCACACAGATATTACACCTTTAGAATTAAATAATATCTTATTTCTAGATATAGTTACTAAAGCAAGAATGCTTAAATGCCTAGCTTCTGTGCTTCCATCAACACTGCTTATCTCTGGAGATAAAACAAGAGGCCTACTTCTCCAACACTACTGTGGCTGGCCTAAGGAGGTCAGTAGCAACTATACATGAAAAACGCTGACATCACTTAACTTTTAAATTTTTCTAGAGAAAGCATATATATGACAACTCTATTTCCTCTTAGTAAAATAGATGTAACATAAAATTAGCAACAACTTTTTCAATGAAGTACAAAAATACAAGAAGAAAATTTTTCTCTGTCCAAAACTGCAAATGGGACCCACGTCTCCCTCTGCTCCCAGGAGGCCTCGTCATGAGGGTCAATTGACAGTACAGCTGCAGCTTAGTGAGGGTGGGACCCGCTCCAGGGACATGGGCAGCACTTGGTTCTACTTACCCCAGAGCTGTCAAAGGAGCAGCTAGCCCATCTCCTAACAACTCCTCTTGGAGGAATGCTTGCTCTTCACCCACAATGCACAAGGAGAATAAGCCTGGTCATCACTATCCCAGCTAGAGCATGGCAACATATGGCCTCTTACTATATTTCTGAGTTTCAGTGCTGTACAAGGATTGCACGTACAGTTGTAAAAAGCTTTATTATTATAAATATATGTGCTTGGCAATTCATCTTTGAAAGGATACTTAATAAACATTCAAATGGCCTACTTAAGATGTAACTCTGCTGTTCTTGCTGTTTCTTAGTTATGCCTATGTCCAGAATGACTACTTTTCAGCATTTTGAGGCCAAAATGCTGAATTGGTACTGTACTCTGCTCAGTAATGGAGAACACTGTCAAATATACCAAGCCGACTCCTCTTGAGATGTGGGCAGGGGTGATTGCAGATAAGATATATATACATATATACCACAAAAGTTAAAAGTAGTAGATTACGTTTTGATACTTCCTGTACTTACTTCCCTTTAATTTCCCTGCTTCTCACTATGCAAGTTCTAGTCAGCAACAACTGGATTTCAAAATTATACTACCAACATCACTTTTAAGCTCTAGAACTAGCTATAATTTATGTTTCCATAAACAGTAAATTACATAGCAGCATTTGAACTTTTGTGGGAGTACTGTCCAACTTGTTGACTCAAAGAATAATTTTTTCAATAAAAATTTTATTTAAGGCAATGAAGAAAAATCCAACAAAAGCAGGTAACAGTGAATCACAGAAATGAAGATTAAGAAAAATAATAAGCACAATTTAAGATGTGATTTCCATCAGATGGGAGACTATCACATTATTCAGCATGATTTTATATACACAGTTAACACATATACACTCAAGTGTACCCAAAACTTGTTAGATATTTTTTTACAAATACATGGCATATTTTATACTTTTATGTCCACTGAAGTTTTTCCACATACACCTATGTGATACTATAGAAAACCTTTCAAGAATTTTTCCTCTAATAACAAATACAAATGCTTATCACAGGGGTGTCTGATTTTATGTAAGAGAATGTATAGTGTGCACAAAGTTCAGAAAAGTTGAATATTTCAGTCTGCATCCTCTGCTAGAAAATAGCTCTTAGAAAATGCAAAAGTCTCTGAATTGGTGATATTTAAATAGGCATATAATTTATAGAATTATAAAATAAAAAGTATTTGAAGATGCTTTCATATACCCTGGTTTTAGACAGAAGGTGCTCTATTAAATATGGCTAACACCAGAAAGTCATTTCTATTTTCTTTAATTATAACTTATTAAAAACCAAATTGCTAAGGACGCCACTTGCACCCAAATGTTATGCCAAGTTGTGGTTATAAATGCTCCCAGCATTCCACTTTTCACTGCAAGATGAACAATATCGTCTAAAACCATTTACAAGGTAAGCAGCACCCTCTCTCTTCATCCATCTCCTTTTCTGTTATGTAGAACTTAACATTTAACTCTGAAGCCAATGGAGTAAAATACAGCATAAACAAACTCTTTCCAAACACATGAATAATGCTTACTTCAGCATAGCAAGAAAAGCAGCAGGTTCGACATCTGGTATACGGATTTCATCTTTGTCCTCAGCAAGTTCTCCATAAAACATCGCATGGAACACAGAGCTCCCAACAGCTAAGACATACTGTGGAGAAAGGAAAATCTTATTTCATGTACTAAATTGAATGTGTTTTCTGCAAATCAATTGAGGAAAACAACTCTAAGCAATCAGATTCATTGGGCAGAGAGTACCAAAGCCTGTTCTCTGAGAAAAGCCAAGGTACAACATATTCTGCCAGAGAAGGGTCACTGGTAAAGGTTTCTCCACTCATTATCTCAAAGCTCTGAGAGATTGATATACAGGCCCCCACAGATAAAATAAAAGCTTATCTAACTGATTTCTAGGAGAAAGATAAACATCTGACTTTCCAAACCTGCCACAACAACTTCCCAGGATTAGAGACAAAAGGACATGAATATTTTTTGTGGGAGATACAAAATAGTATAGAAGGAAACAAAGAAAAATTCAGCACAGTCAAAGCCCCTTGAAGAAGGTATAATTTCTTTGCACCTGGGTGAAACACATGCTGCTCACCGCAGCAAGCAGCCCACACCAAGTTTCAGGCTCACAGAGAGGGTCCTTCTTTGTAAATCTCAGGACTAAACCGGTAATGCGGCTGTTGCTTACTTTGTGTCCTGGCAACCGCTGAGTCCCACCTGGTGGCCCAACCACAAAATGTACATCTGCCATCAAATCATTATTGAACATCACCGCATTTCTATAAACAGAGGCAATTCATTAATTAGCAGCAACCAGCATTCTTGACATCCCTTTTCCCAACAGAGAAAATCCACAAAATAGTCAAAGATAAGCAACAGTTTAATAAGTTCAAGGTAGAACAACACATGAAGTTTTTAACTAAACAACAGTGTTTGTAATCATTGCAAACACACGGGAAGTAGTTCAAGTTAAAAAAAAGTTACACCAACTTTTCACAAGGCTAAGAACAAATAAAAGGTTTCTGTCTGCTACGGCTCATACACACAGCCCCATCACTTCAACGTTACAGCTTGCAGAAATATTTTTATCTAAGAGGAAAACAGCTGTATTGTTTTGGAAAAGATACAAGGCAGTTTTCCATTACCAAGAAAGCTTCTGGGAAAAAAGGAAGCACAGATTTGTGCTACAATACATTACAGGTTGTGCAAAAGCAGAAACTTCAACATAGGAAAAGTTTTAAAGTAAATCTGCTAGGCTCACACTTACCTTTCTCTAATGGTAGGATAGAGACCTTGCCAGTTGGGGGCCGGGATAAGGTTGTTGTTGCTCAGATTCTGCTGGTGGTACTGCTGGACAGTGGTGCTGCTGGAGCTGGCTGGTTTTTTGCGGGGGAATATATCAGCAGCCATCTTCTTCTTCTTCTTAGTCTTCAAGGTAATTATTTCATAACAAACTGGGGGTAACTTGCTGGTGCTGCTGCTGCTGCTGCTGCCACTGCTGCTGCTAGTATTTGTTTTCTTCGAGCTTTTCTTGGACCTATTCTTTACCGTCTCTGGAAGCATCAAGAAGAAGGTGAGACATTTCATGTTCTTTTCCTTGTCATCTACCATGAGTACAGTATGTCTCTCTTTAGAGCTAGATTTCCCAAACTGGTTCAAACATCAAGCAAAAGAGGCTAGCTGGAGCTGAGCTGTTTACAGAAACCACAAGCTGTTATTTTGCTTCTTTTCTCAGCCAGGCAAGGTGACCTTTTCACTATGTTGAACAGAAACTGGCTTTAAGTTTTATCCAGGACTGGGTCTGTTAAATACATCCCCATCATGATTTCTTTTTCTCTTATTTGTTCATGAAAATAAGCTTCTGCTAGATCACCTGAAAATGCTACACTAAAAGAAGTCGAGAGGCACAGAGCTGTGGCACTTGTTTTCTGAATTAGGTTAGGAAGCTGTGCTGGAGCCCAGCGAGTCTGTTCAGCCGGCTGAAGTTGTGTGGTGAATGGATCGGAGCAGAGTAGGTATTACAGCCCTGCAGATGGAGTGAGACAGCCAGCGCTCGGAGCCAATAGCTGAAGTCACCAATCATGATTGGACCAAGCAAAACAGTGACACCTATTGTAACGTGCAGAGTTCTGATATTAAAGGAACAGCAGTTGCATTCTCCTGTCTACTGTATATTTAAGTAAGATAAACAACATATGAGATAGATTTGAAAACAGGAAGGGAGGAGTTTACTCACACAGTCTCTCCAGAAGACACACATTTTACTTCCTCGGCTAAATAAGCAGGGCCAATTAACAAAGAACAGGGACAGTCACCTACTCTATATTTCTGATAAAATCTTTTCCCGTACAGCATTAAGTTTCAAGCATTTCTAAGAAAATTCTGTAATCTATAAACTAAAAGACCTTAATAACAGCAAAACCAACATGTGCATATTTTATTACATCCTAAGGACAGGGGATGCTGTTTCTTCCTTTTTTCTTTCTTTTTCAGGCTCTTTTAATGCAACTTATACTGTTGTAGCAAAAAAGAGCTAAATGTTTCATGGCTCATATAATGAACTTTGACAAGAGTCCCTGTCACAAAACACTGCTAATTAGGAAAAGATTATATGAGTGTGCTTAGCTGCACTGAAGCATAAGACAAATTCTCAACGTAAAAATAACATTCAAATGAGACAAATGTGGTAATCAGCATTTAAAGATTATAATTCACTAAAAATATGTCAGATGGAGCCTTGTTGGGGATCTCAAAATCCAACTTAACTGTTATGGCTACATTTAATCTTATTATTGTAATTTTAAAGAATGTAATCCACTACTTCTAGCACAGAGCCAGTAAGAAAGATTAAAGTGATAAATATCTGATGCTACCTAGTTAAAATTCAAACAGGTTCTCTCTACTTTGGATTAAAATAAGAGCTGGTATATGGTTTTCACAGATATAAATCCAACAATTTCCATTTAAAAACAAAAACATAAACACCTGCTGTAGTTCTACACATGTTTGTTTACTTGCAGAGGGACTAATGAAGAGATTTAATCTCACCTCAACCATTTGGACTACTCTCATTTGTTCCAAGGGCAGCAGCCACTTGCCATCCCAATCAAGTGCATCTGTCAGGAACACAACCCCGCTTATTACACAATATTCATCTGAGTAATGACCACCTGACAAGTGAGGGGCTCAGTAAATAAGAATATGATTGTTACTGTAATTAATAATCTAGTAAAGACAGTAAGCACATCAGAAACCAGTGTTTAAATCCCTAGGATCTACATCACTAAACTGAACCAAGGACTTGTCATTACTATTCAAAGCCATTGCAAAAGATACTGTGTACAAGAACTATTCTTCAGCATTCAGTTACCATTGCAGTTTTGGATGGTCGCTGAGCACTGCTTGTTTGCTATGGATCCTGAGTGATCAATCATAGGGCTAAGGAAGCATACATGCACGTCACCTTCAAACACATTTTTAATGTACAAACTTGGACAAATCTAGAAAACTAGTTGAAAAAGCACTTGGAAAACACCACAAACAACAAAAAAGAAGGCTCCTATTTTATACCTATGCAGAAGATGGTTAAAACCAAAGATTTCTCTCCTCCACTGCTGCCCAACTGCATCATCATGTCCATCCTAGGACAGCACCCGCATTAGGCAGGTCCTCCGAGACATTTCCAACACATATACCATGAAAAGAAGACCAGCAACTTTGAAGCACACACTGTTAACTGGCAACTACCTGAGACAAAAATAGGAAGACCATAGAAGAACAACAGAGCGTTTGTGGATTTTATTCACTTTGCATACAGGCCAAAACAAAAGGAAAGGATGCAATAAACATGACTCTTTACACCACTAAGCTGAAGTGGTTAAGTGCATGTGACTGTTTGAGAAAGAAAATTATACAGCATTTTTGAAAATGCTTTCTGGATTACAGACTTCAGTTACTTAGAAAATTAAGTTTTTAAGAGAAGTTTAAAAAGCTAATTAAGTGGCCAGATTCTGGATCAGAACCTGGACAATATCATTCATAATCTACTTGGCATTTGAAAAGTTTGAAAAGACCTCAGCAACAAGTAGATTGTTAAAAAGTGTTATTTGCAAAGATCCTGTGTCATTTGCTACCACATTTTGCATTCAATTCCCAAATAAATGAGTAACTGCTTTACACAGAAATTTATACCCTTACATGTTGTTCTGAAACATTTCTGATTAAATGTCAAAACTGAAAAATTCAGGTACACAGCCCTATGAGAGTCCAAGATAACAGCTCATTCACTGGAGAACCAGTTGAAGAGCAGCTTTTCTTAAAGGATAATGATGGATGATCTCAGTGGGAAAAATAAAGGATTCAAAAATGGGAGCGGTGAAGCTGATGAGGAACTCAAATGCTTTAAAATAATCCATTTCATAGTTCTATTAAAAAAAAAACAACAACAAGGCAGCACAACAGCATGATGAAATCAGCAACCAAGTAATCCAGCTCAGTAATGGCTGGAGCACTTATAATGGGGAGGGGGATTTGAACAAATCATTTAGCCTTTCTGGGCTTGTTTCCTCAGTTATAAAAATGAAGAGATCTGTCCATAATAGATGTGTATTTCTCAAACTTCATCCTCAACAGTAAACCATACATTTTATATTCAGACTCAATACTAACTCACCTAGAGGAATACAAATAGGAAGAGAGTTCACAAAACTTCCTGATAGTTTCTATTTTATTTTTTTGCTTTTAATTCTAATGCTGGTCTTGAACCATTCAACTGCTCTCAAGACCAACACGGCTTTATATTATTTTGAGGGTCATTTAAGGCTTAACAGACAGTGTTCATTCATTCTTTTTTTAAATTATTATTTAATACAGGGTCTACAGGGTCTCACTACATAGATCCAATTCATAGTGATTCTCCTAAGTGCTAGGCTGACAGGCCTATGCCACCATGCACAGTCTCAATCACCATCTCATCCCCACCCCCTAGGGGTGGGGACAGCACAGGATAGTAGGGATCAAACCCAGGACACTGTGCTGTGCCTAGGCAGGCACTTTAGTCCACTGAGCTATCTGGCCACAAATGTCTGTCTGTCTGTCTCTCTGTCTGTCTGTCAGTCAGTCAGTCGTCTGTATGTATGTATGCATGTATGTATTTATTTATTTATTATTTATCATACCTGGGATCGAACTCAGGACCTTGGTCAGGACCTTGGTGCTTGCCAGGCAGGTGCTTCTGCCGCTGAGCTGTATCCCCAGCCCGATGCATTCATTCTTAACACCAGATTGTACATATTCAACACTGGTGGTATGCATTATTTTTTTGGAAAGAATACTGATACATTTCATCTTCCCTTTAGAGTAATCTACGGCATCTAGAAAAATCTAGTATTGGTTTGAATATATAAAATTCTGTCACATTTTTCTCTGTTCTGGTTTCTATAATCTCCTACAGTAAATACATGCTATGGCTGCTTTTCTCCTGATTAAATGTTTGCAAACAGTTAAAAAGCTCATGTATTCAATACGTAACCTAGGCATATCATCTATTGGGTTGAAAGATAATTCTGAGTAACAGCCCAATATCTAGTGTTAAACTGTACCTCTAACATTTCTTTCCAACTACTATTCTATCATTTGTTCCTATATTTCCTATATTTTAACTGCAAGACATAGTTAATCTACCTTAATAAAGTAAGCAAATTGGGAAAAGTCCTTCAACCTTTAATGAAACTATATACAAAATGCATCAGGCTGATCACGGGTATATAAACTCTTGGTTATATGATAGAGAAGATCAGGAAATAAGCAAAAAAAAAAAAAAAGCTGTCGATTTCAGCTGAATTTGTTTTATGGCATATTCACAGTATAATAAAGACTGAACCCAGGACCTATGAACTGAACTACAGCTCTAACACGTTTCTTGAAAGGCACTTTTTGTTTGTTTTTGAGCCGGGGGCTTGCTGATTTTCCCAGGATGGCCCAACTTTGATTCTGCTGCCTCCAGAGTAGCTTAGATTATAGATGTGTACCACTACTCCCAGCTCAGCTGAATCACAACAAACATGAATCTCTATTACATATTTTCATCCAATTCCAAATTAATGACAAAATTAATAACAAAATTTCAGCTGATTTAGATCATAATTTCCACCACTGGAGCTGTTTGCAGTCATCCTATGTTTAATACAGTCTTACACATTTAGTTCGGGGACCTCAATAAGGTTTAGAGCTGAAAAGGACACACATCAAGTAAGACAACTGGCTATCTGAACCAAGAAGGCTGTGAGGAATCCAACGTTAAGCGGCAAGGCAACACCTGCACTACCTATGTTGTTTGTACCACCTTCTTTGCTTTTTACCCACAGTAATGACCCTACGTTCTGTTTTCAGATCTAATGCACTGTAAAAGAAAACTTATCTGCAAAGTTTACAGAGATGAAAAGTATGCACACACAGAGTCCACAGCCCTAAGGGGCAGCCTGCAGGAGGGAATGCTGCCTAGTTGCTGTCTGGGCCCAAACAGGAAGGAACTATTACAGGAAGAAGAGCCAGGAGCAAAACAAGAGGCTCTCCAAGTGAAAGGAGAGGTAGCACACTACTCAGCCAGGGGCGCAGCACACTCTAAGGCCACAACCAACAATTCCAGCTACTCTTGCTTAACTTGCTCTAGTTCTACACTCCCCTTGTCTGGACTTGTACATGGTTAACTATAGGTGACCTCAAAAGCAAAGGCTATGAGGTGAGCTGAGTTTTAAACAGGGCAAGGGAGACAAAAGTAGTACCTACCACTTCCAAAACTGATCCGTAAAATGTGACAGGAAAGTAGTTTTAACTGAGAAGTTTTAATGCTTAATTTTTCCTTTCAGTACCAAGCCAAAGTTATGTGGATCTGGGAAGTAAAAACCAAAATGCTGAGATCCCTAACAATAGCAACAGCTGTTATAAAACTACTAGATGTTTTTAAAATTTTAGAGATACACATGGAGACGACACTGGCAGCATTCACAGAAAAAAAAAAAAAAAAAGAGCTGAAAACCAGTGATCTTAAGGTTAGGTACTTAGGCCTTGTGAGTCTCATGTTCCACATCTGCCAAATGGGGTAATTACATCCAATTCACCCCCATCGCGTTTTTCATAAAAGCAAAATCATGTTTGTGAGCACTCTGATAAGCTGAAAACATGCTACAAAGGGAAACCTTATTAGTCCCAATAGTACCAAGGCAGGAAACATCTGCAACCAACAAAAATCCAAAACCCAAAGATGAAGCTGGCTCCCCCAAACCCTGTGCCCCGTCTCAGGCAACACAATTACTGACACTTCCTCCACTTCTTTCCAGGTGTGCAGGACACCACCTTGCTGGCCAAGCAGGTCCTAAGCTGTAATAAACCGTGCTAATAAGGGTCAACAAGTGAGACTCCTCCCATCCAGCTCACACCCAATCTCTGAAGCTTAAAGTGTTCTTTCCAAACCCACATTCAGAACCTACACTCCAAGCCAGACCTCCACAGTGGACCCTACCTTTCCATGAGGTTGCCAGTTGCTGTTCCCACCTTCTGAGAGCTGGATGCCTCAAGGGTTCTGCCTAGCCACTCCCCAGTATCTACACCAGCATTTCTACTTGGCCTTTCTCAATGAAAAGCCAATCTGAAATCTAACACTAAGACTGAAAATTCATATGGTACAAGTGTTTGGGCAAAGAATACCTCAGAGCTATCAAAGATGGGGCATACTTACAGTGTCACCTTTCACCACATATAACTACAATTAACTGAAATTGCACTTTATACTCGAGGGAGATAATGCCTACATAGTTAGCATGCAGCAATTCTCAGAAGCAGGAACAATTATTTTTCAAATTCTATATAGTGTCTACTATGGTATTTTATGATTTGAGCTCTTAAACATACTGTGTCTCAGTGTACACCTTGTTTGGAATACTAAACAACTCATCTAAATTCCAAAGTATTCCCTTTTTTACTTTAAGTGAAGTGATCTTGAAAAGGAGTTTATAAAATTTGTCATGAGATACTCAGAAGCTAGCTATTTAAAAGACTACTGCTCTAAATCCTTTAGTAAAGTTTAAGATACTTTGCTTTAAAAGGTAGTCAGCTGCTAATTGTTATGTACTCTAGATAATCTGATAGATTTCCCCATATTTAAGAGTCAAATAAATTATCTCTTGTCAATCTTAAGTTTGCAGGAGCAAAGCGTCTACATACCTGGCAGAAATAAGTTATTTAATATTTCTTCTATATGTTAATATCATAACTTCTATTCAACCAAAACTCTACAAACACATGTGCCATATTTTATTAATAATAAACATACCCACATATTCATAAAAATTGTAACAGTTCTGAAACTGGGTTATATCTACGAATATATCTAATGTACACAGCTATTAGGATTTTTTTTCCTTGATGGTATATAAAACAATGGCATGTGTTAAATCTAATAGCACCCTACAGTCAATGAAATAAGTTAAAATTTATACAACTGAATAGAAAGAAAACAATTTATTCTTTGGGTTGATTAATTATTCTCTTAACCAGGAAAGGTGATGGCTCAGAATTCTGACTGAACTACATTAGAATAAATGAGCTTTCATCAAGTAGTTATTTGATAAAGTATATAATCACAATTCTCAATAGGGACTGCTACTATGACAGCCTGTTGATATGGTAGGAAATCTAGATGGAAATCTCAAAATGACACGCTCCATTGCCAGGACTAGAAATAATTCCACTATTAATCCATTTCTAATATTTTTTTCATGGCACAGAATTAAACATGTATATAAACATGGTATTACTAAAAGCCTGTCACTCTAGTAATGCTAAAGCTATTTACTAACTTACAATAACTTCATAAACAAATACTTAAAAGATATTGCTTAAATTCATACAAAATCTCTATTCAAATATTAGTTTAAAAGGGAGAAACATTATCATAATGATCCCATTATATGTTCATATGTATGACTCTCTACTTAGGTACATGAACGTAGTTTATCCAAAGCTTATTCTAAGGCTCTAGTGGTCACTGTTCCCCTCCAACAGGGGACTCTGATCCTGCTAGACATAACTGGAATGGAACCACCTCATCCAGTCTCAGGTAATTTGGAAATAATGTGTTGTAGTCAAAGTAAAAACAGATATTTCCAAGATAGTGTTTAGTTTGGTCCCATGATTATTTTTATTAGGAAGATAAGCACCTAGAATCTCACTATAATCTGATCATTAAAACTCAAAGCCTCTTTCATTTAACAAAAAATGTCTTGCTCTACTTGGGAAAGTCACTTTTTTTTTTTTTTTTAAATGAGTACATGGAACCAGAAGAAAGACTCCCAACAATGTCCTAATCATTAGATTTCCCATTGCTCCTAAATTTGCGTGGGGTTTCAAAAATCATAGTCCAGTTTCCCTTACATTTAGAATCTGTTGAAAACCCATTACGACCAACAGTAACATTCCCAAATGTAAGTCACCTGTGTGCTAGGCCCTTAATCACTCAGATGCTTAGAAACAGACTACACCTCAAAGTTATCCATCTATACTCCCACTAAACAGCTGAATGACACACTTTTAAATTGTTTTGAAAGTCAAGCAGAACTGTAAGACTTAATTTTAGCAAAACCATACTGAAAAGACCTTATACTACTATGCAGTATGGCCATCGTCATGCACACATCCAACATGGGCTTCATTAATTAGTATTTAATGAAATAACCCTCTTCATCTACAATGTATGTGATCAAAATGAAACACAGTAATTTTAGGCAGACAATAAAAGATATAATTTAAACCAAGAATTTTCCTATAATGAATGAAATCTGAAAGATTCTGCACTTGAAAAACACCAAACCTGTGAAATTGCAAGGCACTTTCACATTCAATTTCTAGCAGAGTATGTTCTCTGGAGTAAATACGACCAAATGAAAATGATACATACAATACCAATACATACAAATTCATGTAGAATTATAAGTCAGTGACAGAGGATTACTACAGAAACCAACTTCTGGCAAAAACTCAAAGTAAAATCTATTCTAAATCCAAGTTTAAAAAATAGTTTATGCTATACTTAATGAGCTTTAAAGTACTCAATTCTCTAGTCATGTTGAGGGGCTCAACACAAAGGTAATGTAAACACTGGCATAATCTTAAATCTATGAGCACAGTAACACTCAGGGACTCCCTTCATTTATTGTGGGAGACACCGCAGTTAAGTTGGCAATGACAAGCTCTCCTTTGTTGCCTCCATCACGCCTGCTGTTGTAATCGGAATAGAAACTGAGGACACTCTGTAGATAGGTTCATCTTGTGTGTCTAAACTAAGTAAGATATTTCCAATAAAAATTCAATTTTAATAAGACATTCAGCAAGGCTTTTTTTTTATAATTAAGAGCTACTGCATAAGCAAGCCAGTACCTGAACTACTCAAATACATTACAACGATCTACTAATAAAACAATGCTCAAATAAGTCTCATTCAAAGTGTCAGGACTACTCATGGAGAAAGATTTGGGTTTCCCAAACCCTACATCTCAAACCATAGGCAGACAGCATTACATGTGAAACTTAACAACAATGAACAGATTAATATACTGAAATAAAAACACATCTTCAAAAAACAAGTCAACTCTTAGTACCTTGATTTTAAGAAATAACACAAAGAAGCAGCCATTTCACTATTATCAATAGCTGTACAGAATCATGCTAGATCCATAATCTTAATTACTTCTTGCTGCTGAGATAAAATACTCAACATCCACAAGTTAAGGAAGGAAAGGTTTATTTAGAGCACAATTTGTAGAAGTTTTAGTCCATAATGGGCTGGCTTCAAGGCTGAATGGTGTGGCAAACAGGCAGACCAAAGGAGAAAGAGTTCACAACAAGCAGAAGACATCAAAAACAAACAAGCTAGGGATTTTCAACAGCATCTTTCTGCCCTTTTTATCTTAGTAAGGCTACTTAGGGCAAGTAGTACTCACACCCTTAATCCTAGAGCCTTTCAGCATACAGCACTGCACCATGAATCCACTCCAGTACCACACACTCTAGATTCACCCACCTACGATGGCGCATGGCACAAGGCTTGGTGGGAGGCGTGCAGATATAAGCCAAAGCACAAGGTTATGATGATAAATGGTACCAGAACAAGAAACAGCACAGTCTCTGAAAATGAAGATCAAAATTTACCTGAGTCAGGTCTCTTCTATAAGGATTTTAGTATGCAGATGTGGGGAAGCCATGTACTAAAGACCTACAATTAAGTCAGTATTTCTTTCAAAATCTCCTGTAGCATTTAAAATATAAAACCTCCAAAAAGGAGACAAAAAGAGATGTCTAGTATGTGACATGTGGCCAAATCTTTTAACTGCCATCCTTGACACTCTTCCCAAAGAAACTAACATACACTCTCTGGCAGAGGCAGGCAAAACAAACACCCATCCAGGAATAAAAGGCATCCTATCTCATTTTTCTCGATGACAGGAAGCCTCAAGCTTGCAGTGCCTTTTGAACCTCTGTTACCTGCTCCAACTTACCAGCAGCTCTTTGGACTAATTCTCTTCATTCAGTCATGCTGCACACCAGACTACTCAACCCACATTGCTTCCAGCCATCTTCACTGTTTTTCCTTTCCATTAAACTACCTAGCAAAAGTCTACCCATCCTTTCAGACACAGTCCATGTGTACCTCACCAAAAAGTCTCCCTGGTGCTCCCAGACTGTCCAGGCCTAGCTGTAGTACTTACTCACATTCTGTCTTGCCTTAGGATGCAGGATTAGTGTGGGGATTCTGAGGACTGCCTTCCCTGTCCCCAGAGCTAAATTGCCACACCCACACACCTGGCTTTCAACAGTTGCATAAGAGAACTTTATATCCAACACCTCCAAGTCTAATTAGCACTCTAGACTGCACTTGTGCACTGCAACTGATGCTGGGATAAAATGGACTGAGTTCTATTTTTTTTTTTTTTTTTTCTAGTTGTATGTGTTGCTACCCTAAGCCAGGTGCGCAGTAAAGAACCTAAGCACTTAAACGTATCCTGGGGCTCTCCTGAACATGTCCAAACAAAAATATAATACTATACTACATTTATATTGCAGCTAACCCAACTGAAAATATTAAAGGTAACTTAAAAGCAAGCTCCTACATGTGCTCAAAGTGAGGCTTTCCTTCATTAGAAACCTAAAATTTAATGCAACATAGGTATTTAACAGAAAGAACAATTGGTTACCAAGACAAAGCTGAGTTTAACAACCTACTTCAACTTATGGTCTAGCATATTTATTT
Source organism: Ctenomys sociabilis (assembly GCA_004027165.1). Lineage (NCBI taxonomy): Eukaryota > Metazoa > Chordata > Mammalia > Rodentia > Ctenomyidae > Ctenomys > Ctenomys sociabilis. The sequence continues at coordinate 82,270 of PVKA01001363.1, read as the reverse complement.
ATAATGTAACTGTTTTAATGAACTGGAAAAGATGATAAATTTTCAGTAATTCACATGAAAGAGGAAGCAGACATACAAATAATCCAAAAACTGCATACTTAAAAATATTTTATGTGGCTCTGAAATGTGCTCTGTCTGTATTTAATACTGAATGGTTGAATTTCTACTTCATTAGCCACACCCAATCTTCAAACAAAGTAATAAAAAAGGACTGTGTGTACTGGGCTGGCAGTGGAAGACTCAGGCCTCCCCCTCCAACAAACCCCGCCACTGAAGGCGGGGTGTGTCTCCCTGCAAAGCACTGTACCCATGAGCACCAGTGCAAGAGGCACACAGCTTGCATCTGTGTCTTAAGAGTTATGAAGAATCAGTGTTAAGCAATCAAGCATTTGATATTTTGTTTATAAAAAAGAATTATCAATTTCAATCTACTTGTTTTCTTAAAGGTGGACAAGGAATAAATTTTGGCTATAGCTGGAAAATCTCTTATATTTATGAAAGGAAACACTTATTACCAGCAGTGATTTTTAAAAGCAATAGTGGTACTGAAAATGCAAAGTAACTGTTTTAAAAATCGATATTGATTTTTAATTTGGCCAAAAAGGAAAAAAAAACCAAAAAAACAAAAAAAAAAGTGAATTTTCAAATAATAAGTTCAACTGGTATAAACGTATTCCTTGGAAGGTGAGATAAGGTAAAATGTATTTGTGTATTCCTGTTTGATGTGTGTGTCTGACTTAAAAGCATTAGGCATTTTTTAAGCAGTTCTGAACTGTGCTGCTGGAGAATGAACTTGCAGCAGCATAAGTGAGCAATCCCTCTGCAACCTCTCAGCAGCACCTGTATAAGGATGCAGCACTACAGCCCTCTTAAGAAGGGCACTTGCTTCAAATAGGAAAGTTTTCTCCAGATGCTTCCCCAAAAAGGAACTGGGCCATCCAAGGACAGTGACTTTCTTCTCTCCACTAATGGTGTTGTGTTTGATTCACAGGAGACAGGGACAACTGTGAGGACCTCAGCAGCTGAAGGGAAAATGTGCTCGCGAATTTCGACATCCCCACTCTTTCCCACCTACATTTAGATGACAAAGGACTCCAGCCAGTGGTGAAATAGCCTGGAAGAAAGCACATAAGCAAGGTTGTGTGCTTCACTCTAAGGGACATTCTACTTAATGAGGAATCTCTGGTAGGTAAAGCATTGTTTCCATCAAGCGTCACCCCTTCTGCTGGCGAGATAGTTCAGTGGACTAAGCACCTGCAGAGGCAAGCGCAGAGACCAGGGTTTGAGCCCCAGTGCCACATGCCATGCCAGCCCACCCCCAGTTGCTCTGAGCCTGTGCCCAGGTGTGATGGTGCACACCTGTAATCTCAGCGCGGGAAGGCTGAAAAGAGAAGGATCACTATAAAACTAGAAGTCTGAGCTGTGTGGCGAGACCCTGTATCGAATATATAACATAACATGACATAACATCACATGACACAACATAACATTAATAAACTTAACCCCTTAAGGGCACATCTTGCACTATTTTGTGTCATGAAATGGGAAGCACACATACAGGATTTCTGATGAAACAAACAGAATGGTTTGAGACGAAACACTTGTGCAACTGCATAAAATAAACTGAAACCAGCAGTTTTCTTCTTAGATCATCACTGTTACTTGAGAACAAGCAAAGTCTACTAAATGAGATGGATTTCTGGCAGGCGTTTCCTCAAAACTGAATGAAGAGATCCTATCACTTCTGGGATAACTGACAGTATTTATTGTTGATGTAAAACTCAGGCTTAAAGCTAAAATCAGAATGTTGGAATCTTGTTATGCCATCAGCCTACCAACTTCCCAATACTTAAAAGTCTGATCTGGTGAGAGTAAAGATTTTATATGAAAGTCATTTTTGATACTATGAAATGAACAATGTCAACAGCTGCAAGATTTGCAAAACCCAGAGAATGAGTGTTTTCTAATAAACTAAGTTATGGTATAGTCATTAGTAAAATCTCCATTCAAAGTACAAACCAGTCCAAAAGATTTTAATGTAAAAAGAGCACAAACATTTTTCTATGGTTTTAGATTCTATATGGCAATTAATCTTCAAGAAACTATCACTCATCGAATTTTGGGGAGGTAGCAAATGTCTATAATCTTCTGAAAAGGCTACTGATATTTTCCTTATTTGTCCAACCATATTATCTGGATGATGCCAGATTTTCTTCATCTATTTCAGCCAGAACACCTCTTCAGTTTTAAATAAATATAGAAAATCATGATGTTTCAGGCCAAGGAGATAGTTCAGCAGGCATAGGCACCTGCCTGGTAAGCACAAGGTCCTGAGATCCCTGGTACCACAAAAAAAGGAGAAAGAAATGCAGTTAGAATAATTGTCTCCTAAGTTCTGAACTCACAACAGCACTAAGAAATGCATTATTTAATACCAGCACTAACTTGTGATAATCTCAATTGACTTAAAATTATGATGTTTCAACTTCTACCTCAATAAAAATTAATAGGCATCCTAAACAGAAAAAGGTACTTATGGGTAGATTTTTTCACCATTGACAATAAATTTATTTTCAAAGGGGTAAGAGTTGTCTGCTGTAACTCCAATAAATTTTACCAACTTCTAGGCTTTCTAAAAATGTAGATAATTCCTCAAAACTACATTAAATATAGTTTGACTATATATACTCAACTGCTCCCCATATTTTTACTAACAAAGACATAAATATAGGTAATAATCTATATAATAAACCCTTCCCCAGTTACACAAATTTAGAGTACAACAGTAGTCAAGGGCCAAAATTAGTCCCTCATCACTGAGTAGGTGCTGGTGCTGGGTGGGCAAAGCCACTATTTTCAAGCAATTTGAACTAGATGAATAAAAGAAAGCAGGTGACAGAAAGACAAGTTCACATAGTAGGTACACTAGAACAATGGTGCCTATGAAATTTTATTGCTGTGTATGGTAATCGTGTTAAAATGTTTACCCCCTTTGAATTGGCTTAGTTGCCTAGGCCTATAATCCCAGCACTTAGGAGGCTGAGCCAAGACTGTCATGAGTTTGAAACCTTCCTAGTCTACACAGCAAGACCCTGTCTGAAAAAGAAAAAAAAGAAGTCTGCACTGTATAATTGAATGTGGGGAATGCTACATTCATATGTTATCACAGTTAACAGAGGGAACATACACAAGGATCTAGATACATCTTGAGAAAAAAAACAGCAGAAGAAAATTTTTATTATTGTATTTAGGTAATGGCAATTGAGTTAATGCATTTCTATAGCTACATTATGATTTTTTTTGTTTATTCTGGTCGCTTAATCATCTGCTTAAAACAATCATCTTCTGTATTATAAATGACACCACTTATTTGCAAAGCAATTGCAACAATACAAATCAATTATTTTTTGCTCTATTAAAAAAAGGAGGAAAGGGAAATCTGAGCTTGTGAGGTTTTCTTGGATATGAAGAGACTAGAAGCACTATTAAGTGAAATTTGAAAACAAGTGCTGTAATGACTACCATAGGGATGAGTACAATATCTTCCTGTCTATGAGGCAAATGGAGAAGGACTGAGATCCTCTGATGTGTGACTTAGAATCACACTCAATTATATGCTCCTCCATGAATCTGAGGGGTCTCAAAATGATTTTATAGGAGAAATAATGTCAACTAGAAACTCAGAGGAAAAGGAGCTAAAGAGGACTTGAAAGATGCCATGAATAACAAGAAAGCATTAAAAAAGGGGGAGGAAACAGTTATATTTCACTCTAAAAGACAAGCACTTGCAGATTGGTTAAAGGACATACTATAAGACCTGACATTTACCTCAGGACCTGGGCATGTTTTGCAGAGATCCCTGGTGATGCGTTGCCTAGCCCTGGCAAAGGACTGAAATCCAGAGAAGATACTAAAATCCTTATCACTCATAAGTGACTATAGCAGGTGAAGAGGTTTTCTTTTTGGACATTTAAGGGAATTTGTCCTACAATCTAGTCCTACAATTAGCACCATCTAGTATCTTACAAAAGTATCCTATTTAATTCTCAAAACCATTCTCTGTATTATGTCCATTATGAATTACACATGTCTTCAAACCTCTCCCTTGCTGATGAGAAACTAAACCACAAAAACTGCTTCCTGAGAAATTTACTTGGTGGAAAAAAATGGGGAAGAAAGAATACACTCATTTAAAATCTTTACTGAGCACATTCTACGGGGTTGACACTTGAGACATATTAAAATATCTGCCTTACAGACAATATCACCCATGGGGACAAGGAACAGAGTAACTTGTCCAAATGAAAATAAATATATTTTCTTAGTGATTTCAAAGGTAATACACACATGAGAAAAAAGTCAGAGCACTTCAAGAAGGATACAAGGTACAAACTTGAACTTATCAACAGAGTAGTCACTGCCAACGGAGTGACATTTTAGAGAAGACTAGAAGACTGTGAAGGAACTGGCCAGGAACATAAAGGGGAGAGGGTATTACAGAAAAATGCTGCACCAAGACCTGAAATGAGAGTGTGCCTTCCATGTGCAAGGGTCAGCAAAGAGTTAAGGATGACTGGAATGGAGAATGAGGTAAAGAAGTGGGAGAAGACATGCATTAGCAGGAATCAGATCATGTAAGGCTTTGGAATCACTCAAGGAATCTATCTAGCCTTCACCCTGAAGACATGGCAGACCCCTGGAAGAATTTAAGCAAATCTGACTTACACTCTGAAAAGATCATTCAGGTTGTCATGCTTATAAAACCAAAGAAGGAGAGACCAGTTATTTGTTAGGAGGCCTCTGCATTAGTACCAGTTACAAATTAGGATAAATGCGGTGGCAGTAATGGTGGGAAAAATGACTGAATTCTGTATTTATTTTGAAAGCAGGATTATGGAGACAGATTTGAACACATAGCAGCAGGATTCGCTGATACTCTGGATGCAGAGTGGGAAAGAAAAAGTCAGGATGACTCTAGGTTTGGACATATACTGTGTAACCTGAAAAAAATGACTCAAGGTACAAGTGGAACAGGTTTGAAGAGATTTAGTTTGGATCCTATTAAGACTAAGTTATCTTCACTCAGGTGAAGCCAAAAGAGTCCTTGGAGATGTCTGACCTGGTGACAGATAACTGAGTGTCTTATCAACCATGTAGCATTTTACTACATCTCGTGATTATTTGTGACATGACACTGGCAAAACTGAACCTTGACTCATTCCAAATGAAGATCTTGGGGAAGGGGAAAACTAGCATAAACAAAATAAAAAGAGTAACCCAGCAGGTCAGTGATATAGGAGGAAAGGCAAGGGTGTGTTGTGTGGTGACCTTAAAAATCAAACACAGCAAGTATATCAAAGTACATGGGATGATCAATTACATCAAATTCAGGAACAGGTGGAAATGATAAATGACTGTTGGATTTACCCACTAGAGTACTTTCAGAAAAGCCCTGGTCACTGACGGCCACTTCATCTCACACACAAGAACACAATTAGGCACTAATCATGTTGTTTCAATCTTCTCATGAATTCGATGTCTTTCTAGAGAAATAATATAGTTTGATCCAATACGAGACTACAATCAATGGATTTGTTAAAAAATACCAGGATTAACTCCAGGTGCTGATATTCATTTCCTATTCCAAAGAAAGACAGACAGACAGAAAGGCAGACAGGCACACACACACACACACACACACACACACACTTCTAGATAAAAGTGAAATAAAAGTATAGATTTTAGCGTTTCCCTGGCAAGCGTAGGGGTCTGAGTTCAATCCCCGGTTCCATCAAAAAAAATAAAAAAGTATAGATTTCCTTTGTTCTGAAGAGTAAAAATGATAAATCAAAAAGCCAATATTATACAGCTCTCTTTCTACTAAAGTAAACAACAAAATAAGATATTTCAATATCACCATTACTATTTGATGATATTCCAAAAGCATTTTATAACATTCAGAACAGTAACTCTAGGGCAGTTGATGGTGAACCTTCCAGAGCTTTCAATGATACAAACAGCCTGCTGTGCAAGTGTGCCACAGGTTCAGAAGCAACTGCTCTAGTGGTATCTGCTCTAAAACCAAAATAATGGTGTAATTTGAAAATAGGCATGACTGTCATTACCTGCAAATGATTCTATAACTAGTAAATCCAAGAAAATAAACTGTAATGTTCTCAGAATAAAAATCAATTATAAAAATGTACAAAATCAACAACCACCTTAGGCCAGCAAAAGCCAATTTGAAGAACACATAAGAGGAACTCTAATTCCTGGAAATGCAGACCCTCTACAGATGACTGTTCTTCCCAAGGAAACAAAATACAATATGCTCTGATGGTACATTCGACATGTACCATGGCCCTATTCATTAATTCCACCCAAAGTGAGAGTTAAATTTAAAAAAAAGTTCTAGAAGGCATGGAGATCCTTTTGAAATAATGATTTTAATAAGATGAAATATCTGTTTTATATATATTACGACATTATCATCAATATAGGGAGCATATGGCTCTTAAGGGATATCAAGGTAAAAAGCATAACAAAATTTGTAGGGTCTCCCCCTTTGCTCACTATTTGTTTTATAATTTACTTTATGGGATTTTCCAAATAATAGAATCAGTCAAAAGGTAACATGGGCAAAGTACCAGAAGGGACAATTCCCAAAAGAAAAATGCAAACCAAAAACCAAATTACTAATTTCACTACTTAGACAATAATAACAATAAAGTCAAATCTTATAGGAAATGAGGAAAACTGACTAAACACTGAAGTCCTGACACACTGACATACAAGGGCTAAGAAAAGGTGTCACAGAACCAGCAGTGCGGCAACTAGCCTAGGAGTCATAAACAAGCTCATCTCAGTTCCAGGAATTTTACTGCTATAAACCCAGCCTAAGCAATCAGAGGAATTCAAACTTTCAGGCAAGAGCATTTATCTCAACTCTGCCTCTATGACCATTAAGTTACTGGGCTGAGCCTACATCCTTTGCCAGACCCTATTGGCCATCCTTTATTTGTCTCATGCCACCACACCACAACTGTAAAGCATGTGTAGCTACCCTTACCTCATGAAAAGGAGATGAAAGAATTTGGTAATTAATGAGGTCACTTACACAGGAAGCAGGGATGCTAGAATTTGCAACCAGAGATTTTAATACCAAATAGCCTGGCATGATGCTGTATGCCTGTACTTCCAGCACTTTGCGATGTTGAGCCCAGTCTGGACAATTTAGCAATACCCTGTCTCAAAATAAAAGGAACTTGGGTGGTATAGCATAGTACAACAATTGCCTAGCACAACAGAATGTTTGGATTCAAGGAGGGTGGAGGGGGTGGGTGAGTGGGGGTGGAAATACCAGGGAGCTAATGGAGTACACTTGGATATATTTCTTTTTAAAATTCTTTTTTCAAAGGACTTAAGGGCAGAAGAAACATCTGTAATATACTATTAATTAGAAGGGCAATATTTAAAACTACAGACAACTGAGGTGGTAGCTCGGCAGTAAAAGTGCCTGCCTGGCAAGCACAAGATGTGGAGTTGGATCCCGGGTACTGTATGTCTTGTTGGCCGCAGAACAGTGTGGTGGCCCATGTATGTCATCCTAGCACTGGGGAGGCTGCGACAGGAGGATCACAACAAGTCCAAATTGCACGCAAGACCCTGTATCAAAAAGAAAAACTACATAGTAAATTTAAATGTCAATTTTGTTTCAAAGTATGTTTACCCACAAAAACAAAAGGATAAACAGAATTGTAGCATCCAATTAACAACTGATTTCTGGAAGATGTAGATGTCAGTGTGAATTTTATTTTGTGAGTATTTGTTTTGGTAATTCCCAAATTATCTAAAAAACAGGTATTCCTTAAAATGTTTTAAAACTCTAGAAAGTTTCAACAACACTTTTTAAAAAGGGAGCGATATCAATAACTGCACATTAATGCATATTCAAGGATTTTTGTTACTGGAATAAACAGAGAAACATTACATTGATAGTACTTAGTGGTAACAGTATGTATGTATGTTGGTCTTTTTAAGACAGTGTCTCACTCTGTAGTTTAGGTTGGCCTTGAATTCACTTTGTAGCTTGTAGCCCAGACTGGCCTCAAACTTCCTAGCAATCCTCCTCCCTCAGCCTCCTGAATGATGTGCATGGCCTTCATGATAATTTTAAAATGTGCAATGCAAACAGGGAAGAACAGGTATAACATTATATCACAGCGGTTCATTATCACTGGTGGAAGTACAAAATCCAGACAAATGATATTTCCACTTTATTCTCCTATAGGAAAACAGGAGTAATTAACCTAACAGAATTTGTTTGGTAGCCCACTTAAATGTTTTGCTGGTACATAAAACAAGATTACTAAGGAAGAACAGTTCAATTCCCAGTAAATGCTCAGGATTACTGGAATCCTAAAAGTAGTTTGGGAGTGACTGAATTTTAATTAGGTAGTAGAGTTTAAAGGATTTAAAAAACATCAGAAGAGTTTTAACACTTCCTTGTAGGGCACACTGGAATTGCAAGAATAAAAGGCTTCTTCTGAGTATTAAAGAATATTGTTTTAAATTGCTCTTTGCATATGTCTGCTTGGGGAGGCAAACTGTGGGCAAATAAGATGCTGCTTATGTTATTGCAAAGCATAAAATTATAAGTGTTTTAACATTTGGAAAGAATCCGGGAAAAGCACTTTCTAGGAACAACAAAACTGATAAATGGTGTTTTTTCTTCTACAAACTATCAAAAGGGTGTGTTTTCTTTGAATAGCTGTAAAATTTTGCACATTTCAAAATGCTGAAATATGTCATAGGGCTTTAATGAATGAATGTTCAACGTGTTTACTTGTAAGACCCAAATAGCATAACAAATACTTTTGTAGTTATCTTAGAAAGAAAATGTGGAAATGGACAAGCTCATTTTTACCTGAGGCAAAGCACTTTCTGAAGAGGGTGATTTAAAATTTCCGAAGGGAAGAGCTCCACTTAAAAACTCAGTAGTAAGAGGACCCTCCTACTTTCCTGAGACCAGTTGCTATGGGAACCCACAAACCCCCCCTCCAATTCAGCACCTGAAGCCAGCAGGAGATGCTCTCTAAACCTGGGGAGGGTAAAAGGAAAACAAAGGAGAGGGTTATAGGAGGGCAGCTGGGTGAGGATTTAATGGAGAAACCTTCTGGCCACCGCAAGGGGTCAAAAAGGGCAGTCTTGGTTAAGTCTCAACAGAAATTCAAAACACCATTCAGAACAAAACTGGGTTGCCAAAGTCAGATTATAGTTCTGCTAAAGTTTGAATCACTACAGGCGCTTCCCTCCCTCGCTGGTGGGAAACAAACTACCCTTTGTGAGTTCTCGTCCGGGGAAAACGAACTCAAGTTTCAGACCATCAATTACGAACTGAACACCATACTTGGCAAAACTAGAGTCTATCTTATACTAAACCAACGGTTCCCTAACTATGCAGCACACTGAAACAACCTGGGGAATCTTAAAAACATACTTGTTTTAATTGCTCTGTGATGCAATATGGGAATGCCGAGTTTAAAACTCCCCAGCGATTCTGCAGGGCTGCCAAGTTTGGGAAGTGTTCTACTACAGGATATGGCGAGGTAGCAGACTCACTTAGGCGGGGAAAAATAATAATAATAAAAGGAGTAATAAGCACAATAATCATTCTTGGCTTAAAAAAAAAAAAAAAAAAACCGGTAACAGAATCTGCTAGTTTTCTAGAAGCACGCACAGGACAATAGGGCGCTTGCTAAGTAGGAATCCCCAGCAAGCCTCAACAATACTTTGAGATGAAAAAGGCGAGGCTTTCAAACGAGCAAACAGCCCTCCAACCCAAACTCCAAACTTAGGCATCTATTTTAAGTGCGAAGGATTCGGAGTGCCGGACTGGGGCGCACGCGCGCGTCCCCCCAGGGCCGACCCCACACCCTGCTCAGGGCGTGGGGCTGCACCGCGCACGGGGCTGCACCGCGCACCGGGCTCTGCCTGGGGTGCAGGTGCCGCGTCACCCCGCACCCGCCAGCGGCGCCCAGTAAAGTTCCTCGGGAAGTTTGCCCGGTCCCCGTGTGGGTCGAAGGCGCGGCTGCAGCCACCTGCAGGGCGCCGAGCTCCCGGCGGCGCCCCGATCCCCGCCCCCGCCCCGCACCCCGGGTGCCCCAGGCCGCTCGCCCCAGGCCGGTCGCCTCCCCCCGCGCTCCGTGGTCCCGGAGGGCGCCCGGCGTCGGCCTCGACCCGCGCGTCACCCCGACCCCCCGCCGGAAGCCCATCCGCTCGGACCGAGCCACGGGAGCCCGGGCAGGGGTCCCAGGAGCCCCGGCCGCCCGGCCCCGGGAGCCGACGCTGACCCGCGGCCCCGGCCATGCCCGCCGAGCTCGGCTACTCCGGCCGGCGCGCGCCCCTGTCCGGACGGTCCGGCGCTGCGCACGCGCGAAGGCTTCTGACTCACCGCCCTTGCTCCTCGTAGCCTCGGGCTCCGCCGCCGCTGGTCGCCTCGGCCCGGTGCCCGTTCCTCAGGCCCCAGCCGGGGCACTCACGGTTCCGGCGCCCGGCGGGCTCGGCGGGAACCCGCACGCAGGGCACGCTCCCCGCGACCGCGCGCGCGCCCGCGAGCCCGAGCACCGGGAGGCGCGGGGCGGGGCGCCCGGAGGCAGCCCTGGATACAGAGCATGCGCAGTGCCTTCTTCTGCTAGGGGGGGGACAACCTAGGAGTGGGCGGGGCTTCTGGACCAGTGCTGGAAAGGCAGGTAAACCAGGGGTCACTTCGCCTTAGGCCCACAAACCAGTTTTCCTCTCCAACTCCTTCATCTGTTAATAAGGGACAGAATTTGGTTTTAGGACTGCTTTTCAGAGAGAAGACTCCAGTCTTCTTCATGAGTAGCTAAGAGTGCGTACACAGAGGTCACCTAATACCTAAAAAAGCTGCAAAACCTCAACTACTTTCTTAAAAGATCTGGGGAAGAATAGTTCCTTCATGAAAACCTGGTTGAGAAAGAAGAGAAGTATAGACAGAGCTAGAGTCAAGATAAAATTTACCTGGAGAGAAAGGTCATCACAACAGTGCACATGGAAAGCTCAAATGTTGACTATTATTCACAAAGGAGGGTTAAAACAGCTGCCAGAAACATGTTTAAAACTCATCTGGAGATAATCTTTAATGCTAAACCCAAGACTTTGGCTTTAAGATAGGGTACATGAGAGGCTGGTGGGGCAGAGTCAGGGCATGACTTGGAATATGAAGTGAATATTGAAGCTTTGAAATTCTATAGTATGTACTCCTCAGAAGAAGTAGTAGTTTTGAATTCAGGTTTTGGATTGGAAGTGCTGACGTCGAGTCCAGATCTGAGAAGCGCGGACCCCGATGCCTGCCCCATTTGCATTCCTGGCCCCTTTTGATTCTAAGTCCATGATAGCCAGTCTCAAGGATCAGCTGATTGTGAATCTCCTTAAGAAGGAGCAGGTATCCCAGAATAAGATCACAGTTGTCAGGGTTGGTACTATTGACATGGCCTGTGCCATCAGTATCTTAATGAAGGACTTGGCAGATGAACTTGCTCTTGTTGATGTCATGGAAGTCAAATTAGAGGGAGAGATAATAGATCTCAAACACAGCAGCCTTTTCCTTAGGAGACCAAAAATCATCTCTGGCAAAGACTATAATGTAACCGCAAACTCCAGGCTGATTATTATCACTGCTGAAGCACGTCAGCAAGAGGGAGAAATCCATCTTAATTTGGTGCAGCATAATGTGAACAGCTTCAAGTTCATCATTCCTAATGTTGTAAAGTACAGCCTCAATTGCAAGTTGCTTGTTGTGTCCAACCCAGTGGATATCTTGACCTATGTGGCTTTCCCAAGAACCATGTCATTGGCAGTAATTGCAATCTGGATTCAGCTAAGTTCCACTACCTGATGGGAGAAAGACTGGGCATGCACCCACTGAGCTGCCTTGACTAGATCCTCAGGGAGCACGGAGCCTCCAGTGTCCCTACGTGGAGTAGCATGAATGTTGCTGGTGTTGCCCTGAAGAATCTGCCCTCTGCATTAGGAACTGATGGGGATAAGGAGCATTGGAAAGAAGTTCACAAACTGGTGGCTGACAGTGCTTAGTGAAGTGATCAAACTAAAAGGCTATACATCCTGGACCATTGGAGTGTCGGTGGCAGATTTGGCAGAAAGTATAATGAAGAATCTCAGGAGGGTACTTCCAATTTCTACCATAATTAAGGGACTCTATAGAATCAAGGATGATGCCTTCCTTAGTGTCCCTTGTGTCTTGGGACAGAATGGGATCTGTGATGTTGTGAGGGTGACTCTGACTTCTGAGGAAGAGGCACGTTTGAAGAAGAGTGCGGATACCCGGTGATCAATCCAGAAGGAAATGTAGTTTTCAAGTCTTCCAGTGTCACCACATCACTGTTTAACCTACAGGAGGGTTGGAGTTGTGCCAGTTGTCCTTTTTATCTGACATGTGATTGAAGCAGCACTATTAAGATGGCCTGGGGAAAACATCAGTGTCCAAAAGTTAGAAGTAGAAATGGTTCACAAGACCCCACAGCTCTGTCCTGATGCCCGATGGTGCTGCACTTGTAGTCCTGGTTAGGATGAAGTAGCCCAGCATCTCTGTGACACTTCGCTGCACAGGCTGCAGTTACTCTGCAAACAGATATGTATTACTCGGTTACACAGTTTCACCCTCCAAGCCTTGTCTGACCTTTCCCAAGTGGGTCACAGCCTAGGATTCAGTGGACAAATCCAGTACTACATATCTTGTGCATAACTGCCTTAAAAGATTTTACTTTGTGATATATATATATATATATATATATATATATATATAGTACATTGCCATATAATGTAAAAAGATCTACCTATGAAGAATGCAACCCAATGTCACACCAAGTACAATACAAGTAAACCTTGAACAGTGGCTACTGTTAAGAAAACATAAATAAATAAATAATAAATAAATAAATTCAGGTGTTGGCATCAGGAATGGAAAAGATAGAACTAGCCCCATAGATTCTGAAGAACCAGATGACTACCGGTTTTTGGAGATAGAGAGCTATCTATCATGACAGGCACCTGCTTCATTAGTAATTAGTAGATCATCACTCTTAATACGTGTTTATCAGTAGCTAAATGGAAGCCATAAAACATACAGCCACAGTCGCTAAATTTTTCTTTCAAGGTGTGGCCCTGGAAGAACATATTTCTGCTTAATTGAAAACCCATTAATTTGAAAGATAGTATAAAGGTTAAAATCCTGAGCTTTGGAAAACAAAACCACTTTTTGTAATATAAGCTGATAGTGTCCATATTAACTGATATGACTAGTCTTACTCTGCTCATCTCTAACACGGCATCATAATATTTACTTTGTGTAATAGTTGGGTTGTGACAGTTTGACTAGGCAGTGAAACCGAGATGATCAAATATTATTCTAGACATTTCAGTGAAGATACGTTCTAGATGACATTAACATTTAACTCAGTAGACTTCGAAAAGATGTATTATCTTCCATACTGTGTGCAAGACTCACCAGTTGAAAACTTTAAAAGAAAAGGGCAAACCTCTCTTTAGCAAAAAGGAATTCTGCTGAAGGTCAGTCTTTAAACTTCACTTCTCTGGGACTCTAGCCTGATGGTCCATAAGCAAGCCTGCATGCAGATTTTAAAATTCAAGACTCAACAATTAGGTAGCTAATTCCTTGAAATAATAGGCAAACAGACATTCAGACACAGAGACAGAGACAGAGATATGTCTTAGAAACTCAATTTGTTGAAATTTTGTTCTTTGAGTGCTTTATGTTTATCTGGAGAACTTTAGTTAATATATCTTGGAAGATTATGAAGACTAAGTAATTCTCATCTGAAAAACAAGTATTACAATGTTTAACTTGCTAGATTATGGGCAACTAAATAAAAGCAAGTAAAGCGCCTATTAAGTGCATAGTAGGTCCTGAATAAATAGCAACTCTGATTACTTATGAATGGACATCTGAGGTAAAAACCAAAAGAAGAAAGAAAGTATTGGGAATTTGGAATCATTTTCTCAGTTCACTGAGTGAGATGTAAAAAGCAGATATATGAAATCATATCTGAACATTTTCTAATTTATATTCTGGATAAAATCATTCTTCTTACTACCAGGAAGGAGAATACTAAGAACTTAGTTTTGAAATAATTTTTAGTCTTACAGTGTAGTTACATGATATAACAATAAATATTATTGTTTTATGGATCTTTTTGGGGAAGACCAAAATGTTTAAAATATTGTTTATTCTATGAATATTATAACTTCTTACATATTAGTCAATACCACTGTTTTGGGGGAACTTATAATATCCTCTAGAAAAAGTCAGTAAATTTAACTGTATCTTAAAGAGGAATGTGACAGATGCCTTTCAAAAACCATAAATAATTCAAGGATACTACGGGGCCACAGAGGAAAGTGATCAATGACATAGAGTGTGCCTAAGGAGAGTCACATGGAGAGAAAACATTTCTGTAAGGCTTTCACAGAGAGTACATTGGTCAAGCAATGGCCGTGACTCATTCACATGGCTCACAGTGACAAAGGATCTACAAACTGCTGTATAGGGAGGGCTTCAGGGTAAGTGCTGAGGGGATCTGACTTACTTTGTCAGATACAAAAGTTACATTTCTTATTATATAGGTCTTGCTTTATCTTGGTCTTAACCATCCAGCAGAAAAATATCAAAATGAAGTATAAAAAATAAATCCATATTAATATATTAATATAAATAAATAAAGCCTCAACTCAACTTCTGACATTGCCAGTCCTACAGATAACCCACTACTATTATAGACTACTGAACTATATTGGATTACATTGCTGAATTCTTGCACCTACAAGATATGAATGGCAAGAGAATATAGATCTCTAACAAAAGTAAGCAAAAAGGGGATATATAAATGTAAGACCATTTTGTAGTGAAATATATATATATATATGTATATATATATATATATATATATATATATATCTGTATACAAAATAGCATAGATATACAGCTACTTCCTCTTAGTTCAATGAGAAGAAAGTTTTGAACTAATAGTGCTTAAGCAAAAATATCTTGTACTATGAATAACTACTACAAAGACAACAATATGAAATGTATTAATTATTGTAACTGTCCTACTAACCTGTTTTGAAACTGTTTCATTGCTACTTCCTTCTCAATAAAATTATTTTAAAACATGACATAGAATTTCAAAACAAGATTATAGGAAACCAATAATAGTTATTATATTGCATATTGTTGTCTTCAATCTAGTTCAGATTACCAGGTATAAACATATACAACTAATCAAAAAGTTAAGCATTAACTATTCCTTACTATAAACCAATACAAATCAGTAAAAAAAATAAATAAATGATTCAGTCTAATCTCAATTGAGGTTTTTAACTGTGGGGCTTACTCTCCTGATCTGGCCTCTCTTATAGATGTCAGCTTTGTACATTTCAGTTTGGTGAAAACCAGTTAAGTACAGCAGAATCTTTTAAAGATGTTTTAAGCAAGGCTGATAAATAGCAAATAAATTACTGTTTTCATTCCACTGACTCTTTGCCTCTGAACTTCAAGGATAATTGGAAAGAAGATGAGAAAGACCTAAAACCTGCCTTAATTATTTTATCTTTCTATATTGCCTTGTTGATTTTGTTTGAAGAATGATTTATGTTTAGACTAGAAAATAATGATTTACCTCACTCAATGGAGATTTATGTATAAAAACTTGCATG
Source organism: Ctenomys sociabilis (assembly GCA_004027165.1). Classification (NCBI taxonomy): domain Eukaryota; kingdom Metazoa; phylum Chordata; class Mammalia; order Rodentia; family Ctenomyidae; genus Ctenomys; species Ctenomys sociabilis. The sequence goes on along the minus strand of PVKA01001363.1, from coordinate 66,499 downwards.
AAAATAAAAGTAGAGTACATGTTTATAATGGGACGGTAAGCTGGCCGCCCTTACCATCTTACCTTAAAGGTAGAAGGTGTCACGTTAGCTCCAGGACCAGGGAAGCTCTGCAATGCTGTGCTTCCTCCTTCTGTACAGGGCTGACAAAAGCAAATAATTCAGGAGAAACACCCAGCACTTTAGTGATGTTTAAATAATGAAGATGATAGCTTATTAGGAGAACTTCACACTATATGTAGTTCGTGAGTTTTGCCAGAGCAACTGGGAAATAAATTAATCCAGGACTAAACTAACTCTGTATTAGAGAAGAAAAAAGCTTTAATAAAATTGAAAGGAATGGCCTCAAATCATGCATGGTAATTGTCATCTGATTAATAATAGTAGTAACCAAAAATAAAAAAAAATAATAATAGTAACAATAGGAGATGTGAAATAAGTTAAAATATATGCTGGCATGACTTTTTAAAAAATTTAGAAACCCTCTAATGCTATTTCACAAGTTAAACCAATATGTTAGTTCTTAATAGTTTGAATTAAAAATATAATTAGCACTAAACTTTTAATGTACAGCCTTCTCTATGATCTTTCTTTTGAATAATGCTATAAAAGATTCATTCACATCACGGTTACAAGTAAACATTGTCTCTTTACTCAGTAGATACCTGCAAAATAGGTGGTTCTCACTATAAGAATATTTGGCCATTAAAATACAAAAATTCAAAAAATATATAGCAAGCACAGTATTCTTTATTCTTATAAATTTATTTCCTTCATTCCTTTACTTCCCAGTGACAAAATAAGATTGCAAAGCAAAATCTTAACAACATGACATTGAACATTCTGATTATACCTGTAACTCAGACACTACATAAGCCTTATATTAGTGGAATATTTAAAATATTAATTTGTGTATAATCATAAAAATTAATTTCTTAGATCATGTTGCATATGCAACAGCAGAACAGTATAAGAAACTGTGTAATGAACCTCCCATAAAACACTATATTTCTTTTTTGCTGCAGAAACATATGTCATTAAGTATTTATAAAATCATGTGAACACTATTTTCACATATTGTGCTTCTAGTTTAGTAACATAGTGTAAATCAGTGATATGTAATAAAAGATATGTGAGTCACAAATACAAGCTACATATGTAATACTAAAGCTCATGGTAGTCAAAATTTTACTTTTATTTATTTTTTTCTGTATTTTAGGAAACAGTCTACAGAGTGTCCAGGGTCTTACTACTAGATGGGACTCAGTGATTCTCCTATTTACAGCCTCCCAAGTGGTGGGATTACAGGTGCACACCACCAACCCTAGTCTCAGTTGCCATCTCAGCTCACAGGAGGCCTGGGGATGGAACCTCGGCCCCTGAACCTGCTCGCAGGCACTCTAATACACTGAGCTATTTGGCCTGCCCTAAAAAATATTAAAATGTAAAACTAAATAAATGACATTATCATTAATATATTTACATCATCCAAATAAATGTCATTTCTGAATTAAATAAATATAAAAATAGTACTGAGGTGTTATACTCTTTTCATATTACGTCTTTCAATCTGATATGACTTTTTGCTGGAAGCTCCTCCCAATTCACACTCACCAAGTTTCAGTTGCTACCGCCCTTCACTTATGGCTGCCACTACAGATCTACCCTGCAGATCTACAAATAATAACTCCTTAGTTTTCCTGCTAGGCTGCATATTAGGAACTGAAAGAATACTTCAGATCAGTATTTGTATCATCATCGAATGATTCTATATATAATATATATGTTATAAAACATTACCAAATGTTTGCTGTAAAGTCCATGCTGATCATTTCCATATTTGCTTTAAGCCATTAGCACTTGAAATCATGCAGAAAGGATACGGCACACAGCATGTGTACTGCATGTATAATGTTAATATGTTCTACTATAATTAATGATTGCCTACACAAGCACCATATTTTGGTTAATCTACCCTTGAGATTAATACTACCCAGATGATCCCATTTTAGGATTCAGTGTCGGGATTCTATGGAGACTACTACTGATAACACTTCTGTGCAAGTTGTATCCTGGAGGAAAATTCTGTCCCTTTATGCCCTCAGTTGCTGTTTGGACAGTACTTGAGGATGTGTTCTGTCTTGTGCCCTGATGCACCCCTAAACATTGAATTGGTTGTAGATGGGGCTTTTTCAGAAGTGGCTGGATGTAGAGTACGTAACTCTGGGATTAAGGGTATGTGATTATTAAATCAAGCCACTGATTGGTTTGATACACACACACACACACACACACACACACACACACACACACACTTGCTTTTTCAGTACTTTGTTGCTTTTATGTCTTCTGCCTGCCCTGGAAGGGTGGCTCCTCTGCTGTGCCTGCCTCCTTGCCACTTTGCCTTGCAGCTGATGATGGACTGAAACGTCTATAAAATAAACCTTAACTCCTTTAACATTTTTTTTAATGTATCTAGTACAGGGTCTATAGGGTCTCACTACATAGATCAGACTAATAGTAATTCTCCTGTTTTCAGCCTTCCAAGCCCTGGGATTACATCTAGCCTCAGTTGCCATCTCAGCATGCCCTGGGGATGGGGATGGGGATGTAGGCTGGGGCATTGAACCCTGACCCCTGAGGCATCTGCCTGAGCAGGCACTTAAATCTATTGAGCTATCTGGCTGGCCCCTTCCTCCTTTAACTGTGTATGTCAAGTGTTTTCTCTCAGCAACGTGAAAAGTAGCTAAGACAGGATGTATAAATTGAACAGAAGTTGAAAAATTAACAGGAAAATAAACAGTACCCACATGCATATGAAAACACATAAAAGGAATGGCTTTCTAAACATGTAAATAAGTGGCTTTCTACACATGGCTTTGTAGAAGCATGAATGTACATAATTTATGAAAAGAACGAAGGGTTTTCAGTGAGAACCGATGGAAAATACAAGATTTAGCCACTTACATTTTTAGTTTTATTTTATTCATTTCTGGAGACAGAGTCTTGTTCTGCTGTGTTAATTCCTAGACTAATGTATTTTTCCTGCCTCAGCCACCTAAGTAGCTAGCTAGTACTGCAGGCATGTGCCATAACGTCTGGTCAATGGGCGGTCGCAGTGATATTATTCACTTATACAGATTTTCTGACCTTTTTATTCATGGTGATGAAATTCCCTAGAGAGGAAGTACATTACAGCCCATTCCCAGATGTTTATACTTTTACTGAGATAATGGGACCTCTGAGAAGCTTTCCTTCTACATCTGCTGAATTTCATCTATCTTTATTTTAAAATAATCTTAATATCAGTTTTAGGATCCCAAGTGTATATGTAGTTCTGGGGATGTTTAAAAATTATTTAGCAAAACTTCTCATGGAGAAAGTATTCCCAAAAGTACATGAAAAACCCATTTTGTCGTGGCAACATTTATTTGATGTGTTAACTCTTGTGTCTTATCTATGAATATAAGAAATAGCCACCATCTGTGACAGGTATTTCTCAACTTGTTTTCTGCTCTAGTGATTGTTGCTTGGCTATACCTAATGTGTCATATAGAGCTAATATTGCTGGGTAACTGACCACTCCAGCATCGCTAGTGTTTAGATCAATCAACCTAAAAGGCAAGTTGAGCCATAGCTAATGTAAGAACAGAGAGCTTGAGACTGGGCATGGTGATGCACACCTATAATCCCAGTTCTTGGGAGGCTGTAAACAGGCATATTACTGTGAGTCCAATCTAGAAGTGAGAAGGGTCCTGTAGCCCCTTCCCCCCAAAAAAACAAACAAAGAAAGAAACAGATAGCTTATCAAGGCAAAATGAGGATATGCTTTCAGGGAAAAAACTAGCTGAATTTTAGTTGTCTAGAATAAATTCTCCCAAAATGATTTTCAAGGGATCTAGGTTTTTCTAGATGTTTAAAAGAATAAGAAGAAGCAGACTATACCAAACCAGTTGTTACAATTACATCAATCATCAGGAATAGTACAAGACATCCTTGGTCACTTGTGGTAAATTTCCATGTCCAAATTGCAATAAGCATAAAAAGGCTTCTTTTCTGGTGTTGCTCAGTATCTTTGTGACATCAAGAAGTCTACAAAAATGCTTTGTACCAGGTCAGAATGACCTCACTGACTAATCTCATGCTTCATGTTTTCCCCAGTGAAAAGAATGTTGTGACCTCACTGTTGTAGCATTTTAACTTCTCTCTCAGATTTTATTATTTTCATCAAGTCTTTGGGGATGCTGCTGGAGATGTCTCCATTCACCTCTCATGGACTCTCATGCTTCCACACTCAGATGGTGAGTTGCTTGGAGGCTGATTCTTCTCTAACAACCTCAAAAGAAGCAGGCAGCTCTACTCCATTTGGTCCATCATGGAAGTTCGCCACTGACCTGAGTGCAAAACTGTGCTGGCCTGCTGGATAGTGAGAGGCCCCATGGAGCATCACACACAATTCCATGTTCAAGGCTGACTGCATCAAGTTTCCCCAGTCTTATTGGTTAAAGCAAGTCAAATGGCCCATCACAGAGTGAGAAAGGGAGACAGTAACAGAGAGCATGGATAGGGGCATGGATCCACTCAATTTGCTGAGCATAGTAGTCTATTCTCTTGGTTCTTTAATGTTTTATTCTATTTATTTCCAGAATTTCACTTTGGAATATTGTCTTAGTTATTACAATGTTAACTATTTCTCCTTTTTATAAAGGATCATTCTCTTTCTTAGAACTATTCTTTATAGTTCAGTCATTTCTACACCTCTAAACTTCTTTTATTCAACTTGATGTGGATAAACACAATAAAAATGAACATAATCTCTCGTCAGTTAAACAAAAAGTGAACACATATAGAATATTTTAGACTTTCTGCATTGTCTCAAGTTCCAAAAATGTTTTAAATTCCATGCAGTTTATCAATTTCTAAATCTAATTTTTTTTAAAAAAATTGAATGAATAGATAAATATTTATAGGCATACAGTATTAAATTTTGTTGCCTTTCTACCTGACCATTGTCAATTCGAAGTTATAGTTCACATGTGTGTTTTGCAATGTATTGTCGCACAACTGATGGCCTGGTACATCATCTAAAACCTTACCTGATGCAATTTTGAGAAGAGCATACTGAAGAGTTATAGTGATTTTGTAGAGTCCAGAACCCAGACATTACAGTAAGAATCATGGTACTTGATCCATTGGCAATATGATTAAGCTATGGCTTAAACATTAAAACAAGTACATTTCTTTCTCTAGGGGTGCTTATTTTCACTGCGGAGTTTCAGAATTATGTAGATTTCTGTTTCTTTCTCCCATTAAACAAGCTTGTAAATTATACACTACTGGATTATCACTGCCAGGGAGTAAATCACAGCCCCTAAGCCTTTCAATCACCATGCATCATTTGTGCCTAGGTGGGTAAACACCGAAAAGCAGACTCAGAAAATACCACCTCATTAGACTGAGCTGTTGGTCCTTTGAAAAGGTTTATTGCTGTGGAAATCCTTATAGGAAGAAAAGACAGAAACTTGTCCTGTGTAGCTGAAGAAAGTATTTTTTGTGGTCAAACAATAATTTGGATTAGGAGAAACCCTGTGGATTCTAATTCTCCCAGGGTTAGTTTTAAGGGTTTGAGTGTGACAGCAAAGGGCTATTTCCTACCAGACCAGCTTCTTTTGGCATTCCTGAGCAAAAACTGTCAAGCAGGATCCAAGTGGAAGTGTTTCATTTGGGAGCAGTTGAAGGAAATACTATTGGTGAAGTGAAGAAGAGAAATAACCATCCCGCGAGGAGCCATATAACCACTGTGGGCAACTGGTGTCTAGCGGGGAGGCTTAAGATGCAGCAGAGAGCACTCAGGACAGGGAGAGTCTGAAGACAGGGCTGGGGTGGGGGAATGCTAGGATAATTACCCACAATTCCAATTCATCAAGTGATAACAGTTCATTGTCCACCAGTTCCCTTTTGTTCAAGACAGGGCCTTGCTCTCAAGAAACTGATTTCCTATGCAGTTCTTGTTTATGATCTGCACATGGTTGTGTCACTAGAAAATAAGCCAAATAATTTCACCTGCTATCATTAGGAAGTCAAGTCCTCCTGCACTGGAATGAGCAGAGTGGCACCAGGATACACTTGAGCATCAGAGAGTCCTTCCCAGGCCCATCTAAAGATTATGTTCACTCTCCTCGGAGACTGTCTTTTTCCAGGTTCACTTTTTCTGCCTACTCCAACATCCTTCAACACCCTCATTAGAGGTGCGCCCTGAAGATAAATCCACCAGAGAGGAACCTGTCTAGTCCAAGGACAAGATAAAATTTAGCATTTTCTAAACCATCAGGCCAGGTACAGACTTTCTACCCAGGGGACTGTACATCCAGACTCCCTCCAGAAAGTCTAGAAAATATTTATGAAGGTTTAGCAGTTCTGAAGCAGATCTAAAGACAAAAGTGTTGGCAGAGACCCAAATAGAACATCTGGAAGGAACATCATACCCTGTCTGACCTTTGTCCACCCCTAAAGTGATGCTTGGTTATGGCTGAATGCTTTTCACTTACATAGATGAGGCCAGTCCCATCAATGTTTAGAAGCCAGGGATACTTATTCCTCTAGTTTAGGTCTTGAGTATTACTCAAAGGTCCCAGTGTCAAAGGCTTAACCCCTAGGGTATATAGTATTGGGAGAAAGTGGAACCATTAGAAAGTGAAACCAGTAGGAGGTCCTGAGATCAACTAGGGAGTATGATGTACTCTCTGCTTTCTTTTACCTCCTGGCCATGAGATGAGCTGCCTGCCACAGAGTCCTCCCATGATGTGCAGCTTTCCAGAGAGCCTGCCCTGGCCTTGTCAATGTCTGAAGAAGTTTACTCTTGTCATCTCAGGGAAAAGTTATTGGAATTTTCCTAAGTAATCTACCACTTGCAGTGCAACTCATGAGATTAAAGAGCCAAACACATATGTATATGAATGGGAAGCCAAAGAAGTCCTAAGTCCCATGGGGATAATGGCTAACTGGAACGAAGGCTATAACCCAGAACTGAACCCCAATTTTGTTAATTTGGAAAGAGGGGAATGACAGAATTGAGTGAAGCAGGTGAGCGCTGTGATCTGGGCTAGGTAGGGGTCAAAATGGCACCTCTGTTCTGTGCAGAGAGAGGTTTGCAGAAAGTGTACCAAGTTCTGTTAGCAGACAGCCTCTAAGTTTAGGGAAACCTGTATAACATAGTTTGAGGAAATATCTTGTGTTTTGGGCCAAGTGCCTTAGCTTTGATTTCTAGCCTTTTTCCTGGGATATCATGGACTTTCTTGAGGCTCATTTCCAACCAATAGTCAGGTGTTTCTCTGCCTACCTCAAGCTTAGCAAGAGGGAGCTATAGGCAATGTGTCACTGACCTCTTGAATTGCTTCAAAGGCCATATTTCAGTGCTTCAGCTAGACCTGTTTGCATTGTTTAAAGCCAGTTGAGGCAGTAATGTGTTATCCTAGTCAGCTCTGTATATATCAATGCACAGAATCAGGGCAAAGTTTAGCCAAAATAGAAACAAGTGGTTTTCCTTCAAGAAGTCTTCCTGTTGGCCTTCCATACTGCCTCAAAGCAATGGGGGCCACCCCTCATGGGCTGGAAACTCCTGAACTGAGAGCCAAAATAAACCTTCTCCAAGTTGATTAGCTTAGGTTTCTATAGTGATGAAAGAATGAGAAACACATTATTAGACAACTTAAAATGCACAGGACAGCATGTGTCATCACACAAATAATTAGCCATTCCCTATGCTCTGCTGTGATGCTTCAGAGAAACAGTGAACTGGAGAAACAGTGTGTGTGTGTGTGGGGAGTGGGGAGTGTAAATGGTGGGTCATGCATTCCAGTTTCCTTTCTAAATCTTTACTTCCAATTTTTACCAACAAGTAAAGTTTCCATTGATTTCTAAAAGTGATTCTAAGCATATTGGGAGGCACAAAGAAAAAGCTCATCAGGTTTTTCTGAAACTTTACTAAATTGAATCATGGAGTAGCAGCCTGACATTTTAAAATGTTTCTAGATGCTGAGCACCGGATTGAAATGTTAAATCAAAAAATGAGCCATTTCTGATTAGTAGCGCTATGGCAAAAGGGCAGTTTTCTTTTGACGGAGTGAGTCATGAAGGACAGAAAGATACTGACACTCGGTGATTAATTTCTGGAAATGTGGTTGAACGAATCAAATTATGTATCATTTGATGCCATTAAATTTGAGTTCCTGCATTATATGTAGACCTTTTGCTTTTCAAGCATTCTCAGTGTGCAAAATTGAATGTGCCATTTACAAGCTATCATGTAATTTTCTGTTTTCTGAAACAAAAGCAACAATCTGGGTACATTAAAAACCATTATATAATTGACAAACCTGCTTTTTAAAACTTGATCCAAAACACTTACAATTACTATCATTTGCCAAAGGGAGCTATTCCTTAACAGTGGAAAACCTATTAAAAATTAAGATGGAAACCCTCTTGCTTTTGTTCCGGTAAAAGTACCCCCTCTGTGTATACATTACTACAGTTTACAAAGTCCTCTTTTTTTGATGCCTATTAACTCACTTAAAATCTATGAACAGAAAGAACAGATATCAATATATCCATCTTCAAATTGAGAACATGAAAATTCAGAGATTATAAGTTATTAATCCAGAGACAAATGAAAGGCTGTTAACTCTTTAAAAAAACATATTTTTATTGTATTATATTACCTTGATTTGATGTTTAATTTCAACTGTTAATTTTATTTTAGTATAACATATGTAAAGAAAGAAGTCATTATAAGCATACAACTTGAGGAATTTTCATAGGCTACACACACACACACACACACACACACACACACACACACACACACATCTTTGAAACCAGCACCCAGGACAAGAAGTGGAACAAGACCAGATCCCAAAGTTTTCACTGCCTCTGCCCATTTCGTGCAGCACAAGTATAACTGTCACTTCTGACATGTGCTTTTCTTCTCAGGTTTTTAATTATATGTGATGTGTGCTCCTTTGTGCCATCGTTTGCTCTCAATAAAATACGTAGCTTCCTTTCTGATTATTGGATGTGGCAGTATATTGTTAATTCTAATTATTGTATAATATTCAATGTTTGAATAGTTCAAAATGTGTTCATCTGTTTCGTCATTGACAAACATTTGGGTTGTTCCTACTTTTTCTTATTGCAAATAGTTATACTCTGAACTTCCTTATAAATAACAGATATATTTTCTTCTACGTTTGTACCTGGCAAAATTACTAGGTGAAAAAACAGGCAGATAGTCTACCTCACTAGGTAAGGCCAAACAATGATTGCATTACTCTATATTCCCATGCATTGTATGAGTTTTTTTTTTTTTAATTTTTGACCATGCATGGTTTTATTTGTCCTTTGTCATTATCACCATTCTGTTTGGGACAGCATCACATTGCGGAGATTTTTTTTTTTTCAGTTTCAATAACTGGAACCCAAGTCTCCTGATACTAGCTTGTAGATTAAATTTTGATTTTAACACCAATTATTTTTGTCCTACTCACCACCTACAAAAATATAGCACCTTAACACCTGATTAAAAGTCATTCACTTATTTCAGATTATCCACTAAATCTGCAAGAACTTTCTTCTGGAAATCATCTCTGGTCACTTCATTAGGATTTGGCACCTTTGGGCAGGTAGGCAAGTGGCGCCAGCCAACTCTTAAGTGCAGAATCTTAGACAGGAGTACTATTGCCCAGGCTGGGAGGGATTTTGTTCAGTCCTCCAAGTTACTGCCACAGTCAAGGCTGTGAAAGAACACTGTGAGGATTCAGTTAGACCTGACCACAGCCATCTTGAGTCATAGCCACCATGATTGTACCTCAGTAAACCTAGTCAGTTTTCTCTTGTTTCCCAACACACTACGAATAAACAGAACAATTAAAGTAGTACATGGAGCTTTACAACCACACCCTGGTGCCAAGAAGGTGATTGCCTAGTTCAGTAACAGCTTGAAATAAACCAGATATACTCAAATTTGAATGAAGTCACTTTAACCCTGACCAGTTTATAAGACCCTGTTTTGCAGACCCAAACTGTGGAAATCTACCTGCTTTTGGTGCCACCCAGAGCTATGTCTATAAGCACCCCCTCTCCACAAATGTGTGCAAAATAATCTCAGCTCTGCCAGTCTGTTACAACACAACACATCAGGGCTGGGTTTTATACCTTGGGATAAGACTGTTCTGGAACAAGCATACACTATGTTCCCTTCTTCTCTGACTTCATGAGAATCATATCCCATATCACACTAATAAAAGTTTATTACATAAGCTCTAAAGTATTAGGTCTGCCTTCACTCCCATCTCATGGTTAACACCACTGGCCAAATCTCATCCAACTCTACATCTCAGTTCATACCTCATGCTTCATAACCTTTTCTCTCTACATTCATTATAACAGATTGCTAGAAGATGCTTGTAAGAAACTTCCTCTACTAACTTCATCTTCTCATTCCTCCCATTTTGACCCATGAGCTTTCATCTAGACTTCTATGACTGAGTGCTTTCACTGCCACAGTTCACCTCTCAAATTTGAACCCTAAATCTCAAAGTTGGGTAGCCAATATGGTCTGGTAATATTATTTTATTAAGGGGATAATTTAGAAATAAAGTCATGATACGTCTATAATGTTGAAAAACATCTTTGTACTCTCAATTGATGAGTTCCAGAGCTATCCCAGAAGGACAATCCCCAGGAGGGAAGTGGAGGGAAATGATAGCTTTCAATTGGATGTGGGCTACTTCAAAAAGCTCAGGCCCCTAATGTCCCACATGGTAACTATTATCTATGAATAGGGTCTAGTACAAGAAGACCTGGCTCATCATCTGTAATTCTAGCTTTTAAAATTCTAGTTTTTCTTATTTTTAAAACTAGCTGGATTGTGACATAAAACTTTATAAAGAACTACCTCTAAATTCTGTGGCTTCATACACTAAGCATGTACTAAGCCTATGAGTCTCGGAGTTAATGAATTATTGTGGTCAAGGCTGGAGTTTTAATTGGATTCACTCTCTTATTTGCATTCTTAGCTGTCTATAAAAACTTGTTTGAGAATATGGAGTAGCTGGTCTCTATTCCAAGTGTTTTCTTCCTTGGGGATAGCAGTCTAGCCTCGGCAGGTCTCCACATGGTGATGGCAAGGACACTTGTGAACAAGATCGGTGAGCCAGAGTCAGAGTAGGAGGTACACAAAGTTAGATGCTGGAGACATGGTGCAGGGAAGGCTGAGGGATGGGGCTATTTTTACACTCTATTACATTGGAGGACTTTAGACAAGAACCTTAATCTTCCTAAACCTCAGCTCTGTTGTCAATAATTAATGTATATTTATTATCTAGAAATTTCTCCCAAAGTTTTCTAATGACCACAAATGTGATAAATAGGTTACAAAACATAAGTGCTTCCAAACCTGTTAAGGGAGAAACATCACTTGCCATCACTTGCTATCTTTATGTACCTGGCCCTAAGCAGATTGTGAGGTAAGTGAGCTTGACTTTTGGTGCCTCTGGCCTCATAAGTGGCTTCATTATATGCTATGCTTTCCAGGAGCTTCCATTGTTTCAGTATACTCATTTTCAGAAAATATCACATATGAGTGAATTCATAAAGTATCAAGGAAATGTCTAGTCAATGTTCGTCGTTTTTCACTGTCAAGCAAAATGAATTGAGTATACCATTGCTCTGCATACCTTCCTCAACATGTTATTTTCAAATTCCAGTGGGGTAAATAAGAACATAAACAGCTGTTCCCCTTGAAGAATTCACAGTCTAGGGGTAAACAAAGCAATTCAAGGTAGAAATGCTATTACAATGTACAGATCATTATACATTACCAAGTAAAGTGAGGTCTATTGAGTCATTTTAGTAAAGAGGAAAGGTGTCAGAAAAGAAACTGGAGCTGGGAGGGTTGAGTAGGAGTTGTCCAAGCTCACAGGTGTGTGTGTGTGTGTGTGTGTGTGTGTGTGTGCGCACGCACGCGTGCATGCACATGCGTGTATTTACAGTCAGATGGTAATGATAATGACATTTCCCTTAAAAGATACATAAAAGACTATGTCACTCAGTTCTAAAGCAGATCCTGCTAACATCAAGTCCATTAAATGTTTCTTTTAGGACCCTGTAAAATTCAGTGGAAATCAATGCAACTCCTAAAATGTGCATGAACTCAGAATGTTTGAGCATTAGGTTATCTGTTTGGTTAGGTAGCTGGAAAGAGCTTAGTAGAACTATGTTAAGGGAAAAAGAAATCATTTCCTGAAATAAAATGTCTAAAGAGAACTATAAACTTATCTGTTGTCCCTTTGAAGTAAAATTGATATGCTAATCAGAGTTCGTAATGAGTTTTCATTTCTTTCCCCTAGTTATAAAAATTTATAAGGAAATTCAAGACTGATTTATTTTCTTTAGCAAAGAGTAGGTAGGCAATATAAATGAATAAAGAAGGTGAATGGAGCTTGCAGTTTGCTCTTTTATAAAGGAAGCAGCCACTTTTCATCCTGTACCTATAGTTGGCATGTGAGAATTAAAGATTTAATCTTATCAGACCTTCTGAGCATTTGAGAAAAATTGGAAATTTACATACCTCTAGTATTAAAATTTTGTCAACTATAGAAAGGCTACTATGTCAAACTTCATAAATAGCAAGGACAACATTTGATAGCAGAATAAACTGAAGTTTTTGGTAAACTTCAAAGTTACTATTATGTTAAAGTTTATGATTAACTCTTTGATATGAAAATTAATTTGATTTAACATTCACTTTTAATTTATGTTAGCTTGTGTTTGTCTTAGCTCTTTCCATTTCTTACCTAAGTTCATACGCTTAACATAAATCCTGTTCTTTAATATCTGTTAATGCCTTCTTCATTTCCTGAAGATTTCAAAGTTCAAAACATCTCTAGTGTACTAAGTGTCCAGGTGGTTTATTAAGACTGTCTGAATATCAATGGCAAATGGTTCAGCAAAAAAGGACAATAAGCAGAATCCAAAACTTACCTTCTGTTTAGGGGCAGTCTGAATCTTCTAGCGCGTGAAGATAAAGACAATATCCATTGCTATAAAATAAGCTAAGTTCTTGGAGAAATGCAAAATGGCCCCTTCTCAATGTGTCTCTGAGCTAGATGACCTTAAATTTTATGCTTCCTAATGTAAACTCAAAATTTGCCATGCTCTCTTACTTTTCTCCAACATGTTAAATGTAGTTCCACAATTGAATTAAAAAATATCCCCAAATTACTTATGGGGTTAACAAAGATTAGAAGGATTGACAAAGATCAATGAAGACTAAAAATACCTCTAAGTACTTTTAAATGTGGATTCTGAGTATTGGGTTCTTCTCTTCTACCCCAAGATGAAGAACTAATTGTTGGAACTTTTGTAAATTTAGTTAATATATCAAATTAAAAAAATAGTGTATATCAAATTAAAAAATAGACACATGCATCTTTGACTTCATAAGGCATATGTTTTTCTAGTGGAAGAATAGTTTAATGAGTTTAATGAGCACATTTATGGAATATTTTGCATTTACTAAGTATAAAAGAATCTATGTATTGAAATGAAAGTATTTTATCATATGAGAATCAAAAAAAGGATTCAAAATTTCATACCCTTAATGGTTTGGGGTTTTTGCAGGGGGAACAATATAATATGGGACACATTTTATAATATTATCTTATAAGGAATCACCTGAAGAATCATATACAAGAGGTATAGGGAATCTGTGCTGGAAAGCCCCAAAGGTCAGTGATGGAAGCTAGAAAGTCTGCCAGCAGGATGAACGATCTGTGCTAGCAGCCTGAGGGGTCTTCACGGGAGCCAGGAAACAATGCTCAAGATAAGCACCTGAACTCCCACAAAGGTACCACAGCTATTCTCTGCAACAGCAAGGTCTCAAGCTCCTCCAGCAAGAAGGAAAGCTGAGCTCCCTCAGCTAATGTGACAAACTTCTCCATGACTCTGAGTGGTGCACCACCTTCCCCTACTGAGCCAGGAAGCAATGCTCAAGGTGAGGACTAGATTTCCTCCAAAATGAAATGCAGCCATTCTCAGTGACAATGAAGGTCCCGAGCTCCTCCAGTGACAAGAACAGCCAAGTTCATCGGGAAAGGCAGCATGACTAGGTCCTCCAGCAGAACAACCCATGCGAGAGCCAGCAGCTTCCAGCAGATCCAACAGCTTCCCTAACAGCATACCAACAGTTTCTCCTGTTCTGCCTCTTATGCTACAGAGAACATGCCTCAGGTGGACCTCCACACCCAGCACCATGCTAGTTCAATTCAGCCTGGTGTAACAGGTTGACCACCAGTTAGCTATGCACTGCAAGTACATATGTTGATAGTAAACAGACAAAAGATGAAAGGGAGAAAGCAAAGAAGGGGAGAGAGAGAGAGACAGAGAAGAGAGAGAGAGAGAGGGAGAGAGAGGAGGGGACAGGGGATTTACTGTATGCTAGCAGCCATTGCTTGAATGACATTGTGACTTGCTTAAGTATATGCATAAATAAAACAACAGTTTAATTAATACCTCATTAGTATATTACAATATAAAACATTAGAAGTGTTGGGATCAAAGGGGTTTGTTTCTTAATAACAGCAGGGGTATTTTGTACAGTGTTGGTCTTCTCATATGGTTTGATCTAGAGCAAACATCTTTTCTATGCCTTGGCCAACTGTCTTGCTCCTTTTAAAGTTTGTATCAGTTTCAGTGTGATATCTTTTGTACTGTAAATGTCAGGGAACGTCTTTGAGTGTTTCTAATGGGAGGCTTTTTACTGGCATCACTTCCTCCAGGTCTTCTTGACCTTTCAGTAGAACTGCATGCCTGGTTTAGGTAGAAGTTGGCCCTCACTAAATTCCTCTCTGGGGGTAGTCAGCCCAGCCTCCCTACAGTCAGCCATGTTGTTCCCAGCTTTATTTACTTTCTATTTGAATGTCATTTCCACATGAACACTGTTTTCTGATTTTTCACTTTGTTGATAAATTCCTCTTTTCAAATTTCCATTTGCATAAATTCTCATATAGACTCATTACCAGGAGACAGGAGGCAACACAGCTACATGCTTCGCTATCCATGAGTGAATGGAGTAACAAGGATGCAGTAAACGAAGATTTTGCACATCCAAGCTAAGCAAATAAAGCATTATAAAAAAGCCTGGGAGGACGTGAAATAAAATGTTAAGATATCTCTGATTTTAACATTTGTAGATGATTGTAATTTTATTTCTTGAAAGTTTTACTCTTGTGCATTTCAAATTTTCCCACAATAATGTTAAAAAATAGTACTTGCTTTTATTTTTGTTCAGTGCTAACCTAGCACTCACATCCACCTCACACATGCAAGATAATTGCTGTATTTATTTTCCTTTTACAGAAATCTAGTTTTGCTTTTGATGTGAATCAGAAATATTAATTCATTTCAGTTAACTTCAGATAATTCATTTAATACAAGGTTTGAAAATTCTTCTTTCAAATTCTTTCCTCTAAATTAGCTTTGATTAGGCTGGTGAGATAAGTCAGCTATCTAAAGTTCCTGCCTAGGCAAGCATAGGCAAGCTCATGATACCAGCATCACAGATGGGGCCAGCCCTGCCCCCAGAACAGGCTGAACTTGCCACAAAAAAAGAAAATAAATTTAAAAAATTAGTTTTGATTACAATTTGATTAGGAGAAAGTACTACACCCAAGAACATTGATTAGAATGTTTCTCCACTTTTCTTGTCTACTTTGTGTCTGTCAATGCCATTTTGTAGTGCTTTCCATAAACGTCCTTCATGTATCTGATATATTTCTACCAAGGTATATTTTTCATATTGCTATTGTGGATGTGGTTCCTCCTTTAGTTTTTGAAATAAGACAGCTGTTGATTTTCTATACTTAATCGTGTTAGCTGTGACAAAACTGAACTCTCATGTTAAGAAAAATGCATCTGTTACAGGCATATATTTATTGTGTCTATTAACAGCCATAATTCCTTATACAATGACATAGATCAGCCCATGTTTCACTGTAAGGTTTGTTTTTGAATTGTGACTTAATCCACCTTTTCTCTTCCTCTCACCTATTCTGCCCTTTTTAAACACTGACTACACTCTCTTCCTTTATTACTTCGGTTAGCATTCAAATGGTTTGTAGTCTCAGACTAAAACTAAGACTGAAATAAATCCATGAACAGAAAATCTATATTCTTTGCTTCTGCCATCTAATTTCCCTTATCTCCTTTCTAGCAAAATTTAAGAAAGGAAGACTTTCTCCTCCCTCACTCTTTGCTGGGAAAGAGTTAAAATAGACAGCCTGATTTTTAAAGGCCTGGTTACAATGGAACTTGAACTTCAGAAAGGATTTATACCACATTAATTGTAAGAGAGCCTCACTGTATCTAAAGTGTTCACACAAACACTGTGATTTATGTTGAACACCTGCTTTCACTCAGGACATCAGAAATGTTGATAAGTACCAGGCAAAGGCTGCCTATGTAACTAGCCCCAGTAAAAGATTTTTAATTTTGAGTTTCTCTGCCAAATTTCCTTCAACTCATTGCTGTATGATTCCAACTGGGAAGATACTTGGAAGCTTATTACCTGTTTTCCCACAAGACCTGTATATCTTGTCTTTGTTGATTTTATTTTGTATCCTTTTACTGAAATAAATCATACCTGGGGCCCTAAATTATGTATAGAGTCCTTCCTTCACTCTTCCCAGCTAATCATTGAATTTGGGGGGTAGTCTTAGGAACTCTGTCACTGTCCTCTGTCTCTGTCTCTGTTTCTGTCCCTGTCTCGGTCTGTCTCTGTCTCTGTTTCATTCTCCCTGCATCTGCATTTGTCTGTCTTTTTCTTTCTCCCTCCCCCTCTCTCCCCCAGGGTCTTCCTTATACTAGGCAAACTCTTTACTACCGAATGACACTGCTAGCTCTGCCTTCTCTCTTGAATGCCCTAAAGTAAGGAGTTCATTCCAGGGGCTCCAGGGAATTCCTTCTTGTCAAGGTTCTACGACCTCCAGGCTGTCCAATCCAATAGCAGATTCCCAGTTCAGTAGCTTTTGAATTTGACCATCAATTTCTTTCTTTTGAATTATTTTTTTCCTTGGTTTCTAGGACAACGAACTGTCCTGGTTTTCCTCCTACTTTGCTTACATGTCCTTTTCAATCGCCTTTACTGAATGTTGCTTTGTTGCTTAAAGTCTATATTAGACATGACTTTTATAATAACAATTTTGTTGGTATAGTAGGGGAAGAATGTCTAATTCTGATGGCTTAAAGGAGAAATAAATGAAGTTGAAGGCAGTATTAAGGTAGAATAAACATTTTTTAAAGAAAGTTTTACAATAAAGAACAAAATTATATTGCTAAAGCAAACAAGGCCAATATAATATTTTTAGGGTGGGAAAAATTATTTTATTCTTGAAGGATGAAGGAATACTTCAGTAGACGGAAAAGGAAAAGTAAATGTTGTTGGTAGCAGGTGCACATTCAGAGGTCTTTCATCTGATGAGCTTCCATCAGATACCAGACTTATTGGCATTTCTGATCTTATGTATGAACCTTCAGGATTTATTCCCCCTTACTTAGAAACTAGAGAATTTCATTCATAAATAACAAAGAAAAATCAAGATGCTGAGATTTTTGGCTTTTACATTTTTTGATGTGCTGAGAATTTTCAGATGCTTTGGAGGGCTTCAATTCTGGTACTAAGGAAGCAGCCAGCTATGAGGTGGAAATGCAGTGAAAGGCATGCTAGAGAACTGATGAGTAAGAAGCCTACAGAAGTAGAACAAGTTATTGAACTTCATGATACATACAGCAGGCAGAAAAGAGTTGAACAGATTTCTAGTGACCTCCTCCTGTACCTGATAGATATCAATTCCAAAGCTTGATTTGATGTCAAAGGTTTCTTCCTGGTGACCAAGAAATTTGTTGATAATTTATGAACTCCACTAATATCAGTTTAATATTCCCTAAGATTAACAATGAACAATCTACTTGAAGATTTGCATGATATGTTATAGGCAAATTTTGGTGCCTTTAGAAGTGTTAGGCTCTTCTGTCTTAACTGCATGTCATTTTTTCTGTGATTTATTTTGTCTGACATAATAAGAAATATGTATTTGACCTCAGCTCAGTTATTGGCACATACTTATAATCCATCATAATTTCCATATTGATGGGATTTGGGAACATTTTTCATTATAATATTTAGTCTTAGTCCCTGATTCTTAGCAGAAGGGCTTCTAAGACCTTTGGAAATGCCAGAGAGATGAAAGTGTTAATTATATACCAACAAAGCATCTGATGGCCAGGGTCACTGTTGATTCATAAATAACAAAAAAAGAAAACAAGATATATGGGGTCTTTTATTTCTAGATCTGTTTTACCTATAATATTATATAGTTAATCCTCCATACAAATGCTAAAGGATGGGGTTTAAAGAGCTTGTAGGGTGATGCAAACATCTGTAAGCAAGGAGGGTTGCACACTCAATGGAAGCATCTGTTTGAAGGACCATTCTAGGCCTTACTCTGTGTTGTCCTTCTGAATGTCCATCTTTTCAATAGTATCTATTCTAGCACACTGGTAAGTATGACTACATGTTTCCCTGAGTTTTGCAAGACATTATAGAAAATTATTAAACTGGAAGAAGGAGTTGTGGAAATCTGATGTATAGATGACAAATTGGGACTATCAGTTGGTGTCTGTGTCTGTTAGGGGGTAACCTTGTGGCAGTGAGCCTTTAACTGAGGGATTTATGCATTAACCCCAGGTATTGGTGTCAACATTAACATAAAACATAGTTGGTGTCAGAAGAGTTACAGAATTAGTGTCTAGTTTGTGCTACTATAATAAAATATCACTAAAAGTGTAATTGATAAGCTATGGACATAACTTCTCACTCTTGTGAAGTCTGAAAAAATCCAAGATCGAGATGCCAATAAATCTGGTTTCTGATAGAAGCTCAGTTTCATACTTCCAGATGGCACCTTCTTTCTGAACCTTCCAGAGGAGATAAATACTGCATCCTCCTATGGGAAAGGACAAGCAGCAATGGACAGGGATACATTCAAATAGAGGCTATTACACAAACATGCTGATCTCATGTATGAGCCTTCAGGATTTATTCCCCCTCAAAGATTATATCTCTTAGTAGAGTTGCACTGGGATGAATTATAGCACAGATTGTTCAAGAGTCCATGTTATTCAAGCCAGAGTAGTTGTAGGTAAAATGCATGCATGAACAACACAGATGTGCACACACACACACACACACACACACACACGCGCGCGCGCACACATTTGGTTTCAGAGTGTTGTGAATAACAGAAACTTTATTTTTGGTACCAGGTATCAAACTTGAGACCTTGAGCTTAGCAGGCAGGAGCTTAGGCTGCTCAGCTCTCTCCCCAGCCCCAGAGAAACTATTTTTGTGCTGTCGTTTAGTTAGCTAGAAGAAAATCCCCAATAGTCCAGTTATCTGTCTGAAAAGAAAGGCAGGGAGGATAAAAGCACTTGCATATCCAAGTCTGGGAATGATCTGAGAGGGTGATGTGTCATTTGCTTCCAGGTGCTCATTAAAACTGCGAATGCCAAGACTTGACTAAGATTGAAGTAGAATGAAGAAGAGCAGAAAGCCCTGAGGACTGCCATATTTACTGACCAGTGAGAAGAAAATGAACCCAGAGCAAACTCAGCACAGAAGAATTTGAAGAGGAAGGCTAAAAACCATAAATATGTGGTTTACTGGAAGCAGAGAAGATAGAACTTTAAGGAGTGGTCAGTCAGTAATTCCACATAGGGCTGAAGTTCTTATCTGTTGAAGTATGATGTAATAGTCTCTGGGCTTGTTCTCACATGGACCACTCTGGACAAAAAAAAAAAAAATAAAAACAAAAACAAAAAAAAAAACATTTCAGTGACTCTTTGAGGGAAGAAACCTCTAGAATGAGTTAGGATTATGATCTTCAAAAGCAGTTACTATTACCACTTGGACACAGAGAGCCTCTCCAAGGCCTTTAGAAAAAGACATATACGACTATTTAAGAATTCTATGAAGCTGGTGGGATGGAAGTGGAAGCCAGAGGGGAAATATTTGTCAAAGGAGAAGTATGTTTTACGTAGGAAAAGACTATCTATGTTTTAAAGCTATTGGAAATAATATTGTTTAGTGTATAAATAATGACAGAAAGAGATAACAGATACTGCAAGATTCTTAAGAAGCTGACACAGGTTAGTATTTCAAGCATGAGCTGAAGGATTTCCCCCTTGAAATGGAAGAGCATGGAAAGAGAATGTGGGCAAAAGATTGCAGATGTGTGCACATGATATCCACATATCCATCACTTTATATTGTATGTTTAAAATGTATTTTTAGCACTGGTTTTGGAACAAACACTGTCTGGGTACTTGAGCTGCATGAGTGAATAACAGAGACACAGATTTTGGATAGCTTGCCTGTTGAAGGGCATGTGGCTGCAATTTTCTCTGAGAAGTTGAAGGTCACGCTATTGATGTGAGCAAGTTGGCAAGGAGTGGGGCAGGCCAAAGGAAAACTGCGAAGGCGTTATCATGAAGATGAGATGGAACACTTGGCAGGTTTTCTCAGGCATTGTCAAGACCCTTTTACTATTGACCCCCATGCCTTTTTTGGAAAGCCATTGTATGCATTACGGTGCAACTTAGTCCTTTCCAGCTTAGATTTTAGGCAAAGACTTGGAAGGAATAAAAGGAGAATTCAGCTAAAGGAAAATTCTCTTCCCTGTGCTTATATGTTCAATTTTATTTGCAATATTTGTTATGTTTTATCCCTTCTGTATTTAATAAAATTCTGTACTTGTCTATTTTATTGATGTATTTTCTTTTTTCTGTTTGTTTTCTTCTAGTAGTGATAGCTTTAACATTTGATTGGTGATTCATCAAACGTGGAATAGAACTGAAATAGAATACTATGAAAGATGTAAGGGAACAGAAATAATAGTGAAATGAGCCCCTTAATGCCAGCCACTCATTTTGATATGTAGAACATTACTCTTAAAATTGAGTTTCGCTTTCCCTGTTCTAGTCATCTCCCTGTTTTCTTTAGAGACAACTAACCTGAATATTGCATTTTTTTAAAAAAAAATGTATTTGGTTGTTGCAGGGTCTCACTATGCAGCTAAGCCTCATGGTGATACTCCTGCTTTCAGTCTCTCCAGCACTGGGATTACAGCCGTGCATCACTACCAGGACTCTGGCAGGCTCAACCTACCCCGGGCTACATCCAACTGTGGTGCCTGCACTTGCCTAAGCTTGCCCACTGAAGTATCTCACCGACCCTGCTGTGTTTTATATTACTCTTCTTTTTAAATATTTGTATGCCAGAGTAATACATCATCTTACATTGCATGTTTTTACCTATTAATAACAGTGGGATCAAAGTGAATGCACTTTTCTGTGACTTCTTTTGGATTTTTTTCAGATTAGATTTAGATTTCTTTTAGGTTGAAATATATGCATACATTTTTTTTGGACATCTTCCTATGAGTTTTATGTTATTCCCTTGCAATTAGAATTTTAATTCATTGGAAATTTTGTGTCTTCATAATAAAAGTCTAATTTTCTATTTTTCATGAGATCAATTGTTGAATATGAATTTTTCTCTGCTGATAAAACTAACTGTTGGTATCTATGAGGGACTGATGCCAGGACTTTGGAGGACAGCAAACTCTGTAGATACTCAAGTCTTTTGTATAAAATGGTACAGTATTTTATACAACCTACATGTATTCTCCTATATACTTTAAGTCACCAATAGATAATTTATCTAATACATTGTAAATACTACATAAATTGTTATTATACTTTATTGTGAGAGGATAGTAACAAGAGAAAAATACCTGTGTGTGGTCAATGCAGTCACAGTTTTGAAAAAAAAATATATGTTTTCAATAGTTGGTTGAATCCACGAACGTAGACTGATGGTTACAGGGGATCAACAGTACCATGTCATCTTTATAAGAAACAGCAGAATGTCAGAAATTAAGATGCCAATTCTGCCCAAAAAAGTTTCTAAAATCAAAATAATATATATTACAGGTATTTTTATAGCAAGTCATAAACTAATACTACATTTTATTTAAAAATTGGTTTCTTTTAATTGACAGCTGATAGAAATGCAATTAAATTACCTATATTTATTTTGTTGTAGAAAATTTTCTAAACTTCTTTATTTATTCTGGTAACATGTCAATAATTTTTGAGCGATTATCTACAGGCAGTCATAGCTCTCAGTTATACCAGCTCTACTTCTGTTCTCTCAGTTCTTATAATTTACTGTTCACAGTTTTTCTTGAATGATATCAAAGAGAGACTAATAGCAGGATTTTCCCCTATTCTTTAATACATTAACATAGATCATAAAATCAAATTGTTATAGTCTTCTTCCTTTAAAAAAAATCCAATTAATTAAATGGACACATGATAAAATTTATACACATATACAGTACAGATGGTATATTCTGGAGTGGATAATGGAAAAGGTAATTCTTGATGGGCATGGGAATCAGTAGAACCATTATGAAAAACACTATGGTGGTCCTCAAAACACTAAAAATAAAGTTGCCAAATGATCTTGCCTATTTTCTTTCTTTCTTTTCTTTTCTTTTTCTTAAGTTACTGTTGGCCAAATTAATCCAATTTTTTCTCTCTTCCTAATTTGCTCATGATTTTTTTAAACAAGTACACTGACATCATGCTCAATTACTGGCAATATTATTTGCATATCTATTGAAATGATTTTAATATTTTCCCTTTGATCTTCTTTTCTATCTTTGCATATTCTCTGTTAATCTAGATCTCTGACCTAGAAATAATTTCTTTACTTTTTAAAGAATGGAATGTCTCTTACAAAGCATTTCTGCAGGCAACATGAAGTGTTTTTAAATTTTTAAATAAAATCTAGTATTAGTTTATGACTTGCTGTAAAAATACCTGTAATATATATTATTTTGACTTCAGAAACTTTTTTGGGCACAATTGGCATCTTAATTTCTGACATTCTACTATTTCTTATAAAGATGACATGGTACTATTGATCCCACAGAAAAGCATTTCTTAGTTATTAATTGTTTGAAAAAAATCTTTATTTCTCCTTCGCTTCTGAAGAATAATTTCATACAAAACAGTGGCAGGCTTTTTTGCTCTCAATAAATTTTTATTTCACTCTTTTCTTATTTGCTAGCTTCCGATAAATCAAATAGACATTTTTACATTTGATGTTCTATAGGTAGGGTGACTTTCCCCTCTGGCCTCTTTCAGACTCTTTTTCTTTATTTTCATTTCCTGTGGTTGGAATGTGATAGGCCTAGGTGTGGCTTTCTTTGGCATTTATCCTGCTTACTGTTCTCTGAGCTTCCTGTATCTGTGGCTTACTCTCTGACATCAATTTAGGAAAACTTTTGTTATTGTTTTAAGTATTTCACAATATCCCTTGCTCATTGTCCTGATTTTCCCATTACACAATTGCCCTTCCTTTTGTCTTTGTCCCACAGTTTGTGGATGTTCTGTTCAAAACCTTTTTGGTGTTTTTTCTTTATTTTTCAGTTTTAGAAGTTTATGCTGATGTACCATGGAGCTCAGAGGTCCTTTCCTCAGCTGCACTGAGCCTGTTTCTTCAGTTCTGTTCCAGCATGTTTTATCTGAATTATTTCTTTCTCTTATTCTCATAGAAATTTCGTGTTTCATCTTATTCCTCTGTTCTTAACAGAGTGTTTTCTTCCTTCCCATTCCTGTCATAGCAGTCTCTTCCCAGGCTTAAACTGTTTTTGCCTTTTATCGTGCCTTGTAAATTTTTCTTGAAAGATAAAATGTTGTACTGGGTAAAAGAAACCTTGTTAAGCAGGCCTGGATCGTTATGACAGTCATGTGTGTGGGGAGCGAAAAGGCTCTGGCGTCCGCAGTTGTGTGATTTGGTTTTGGCTCTTAGTGAACCTGTATGTTGGACTGTGAACCTCACAAGTATTTCTCAGATTCTCTTCCCCACTAAGTCCAGAAAGGGTCTGGAATTGAGATTTTGTTTTCTTCTGGTTTCTGGGTCCTGGTAAGGTCCTAATAGATTATGGTCTGGGAAAATACTAGGTATGATCAGAAAACACTATGTTTATGGTGGAGAGCTTACTGGTGGCCAACTTCTTACACAAAGCTGAATCAAACTGGCAAGGTACAGGGGTTGGAGGCCCACCTGAGGGTTGTTGCCAGCAGCATAAAAGGCAGAATAGGAGGAGCTGTCAAAATCCTGTGAGGGGTACTATTTGGAGAAGCTGTGGGAGCCATTGGAAGCCATTAGTTCTCCTGAGCTGTTTTGCTTGGTGACCCTGTCATGCTGACTTTCCAGATGATCGTGGCTGTTGTTGGCCAAGGAAGAGGGCTCAGGACCTCATTGTTGCTGAGAATGGCTATAATTCATTTTGGGGACGCTCTCATCCTCATCTTGAGCATCACTTCCTGGCTCTGTAGGGTAAGGTGATACACTGCTCAACCTCAGGGAGAAGCTTGTGTTGGATTTCCTGATGGCAACTCAGTTTTCCTCATTGCTGGAGGAGCTCAGGACCTCACTGTTACTGAGTGTGCTGTGGTACCTTTGGGGGAGCTCTGGTGCTTACCTCAAGTGTTTGTTCCTGGCTTCAGTTCAGGGCCCTCAGCCTGCTGGCACAGATCCTTCATTCCGCTGGCATAGGCTTTCTAGCTTCCACCCCCGATCTTTGGGCCTTTCCAGCACAGATCCATGAAACAGAACTGCATTAGACTTGGTTGTGAGCTGTAGGTCACCATTTGGACTTGTGGTAGGCATTGTTATGAGATCCAGGTTCTCAGCTAGGTTCATGTAGGATATTGGGATATAGACCTTCAGCTGGATTCTTTAGTGTTTAGTGTGTGGGCAGATTTCCTGCATTTCTTATATGTGACTCCTGGGTGATTTCTTATAAAATAATACAATATAATGGGTTCTATATTATATTGTTCCCCTTGCAACAACTCCAAACCTTGACAATGTTTAAATTAAAAACATTATTACAGTAAAAGATACATTGCCTTTAATCCTCCCTCCAAGTACTCCCCTTTGTGCCACATACACTTATCATTCTTGCCACTTTCTAAAACAGTTTTGGAAATCCTCGTTCGTGAGTACTTTTAGTTGCACTGCCATGCCTGCCTCAATGCCTGAAGTCAATTAAAGATATTTTCCTTTTACGGCCAGTTTGAATTTGGCAAAGAATTGGAGTTTGTGTGGTACCACAGCCAGGGAAGAAAGTGGATGAGGACACACTCTCTCTATATATATTGAACATATATATCACACTTGTAAAAACATTTGTGTAAAAAGACTTCCAAAATGCTCCAGAAAGTGGTGAGAATGGTTGGACAAATGAGGTGGTGGTGGTATTTTGATGAGACTGGTACTGATGCTTCTTCTTTTTGTTTTTTTTTTTGGACTAACCGGTTATTGAACTCAGACCCTTGTGCTTGCCAGGGAAGTGCTTATTCTACTGAGTTATGTCCCCGTGACTTCTTTTACTGATACATTTTTGCTTTCCATTCATATGTTCACTATATATATAGTGAACTATATATATATATATATATATATATATATATATATATATATATATATATATATTCCTCTCTTGCAGTTTCTTTTGAGGAAAGATTTTTGTAAGAACAGATGGCCTAACATATCTGCAAATGGCTACTTTTCCTCTCTTCCATCTTTCTCTGATATTTCCTGGGACAGCCTGGCAGAACACAGGGAGGTACTTAAAAGCATCAGGGTGCAAACTGAAGAATGTGAAACATTAGGAACCCACAAAACTGGGCTCCCTGGGGTTTTTATCTTTTAGATTTGCCTACACTGAGTCCCAGCAACTTGTTAATTACAGTTCAGCTTTCTTACCATAGTATGGGTTCTTGCAGAAATCTTCATTTATGAATTTTCTTCACTAGCATGTAATTCTCTCTAGCTTCCTGTCTTCTTCCAGTTTTTAGGGCAGCATTTTCCTCTATGTCTTCAGATCTCTGGGAGATGTAAGACTGGTTTTTAGTTATTTATTATTTATTGTTAGACTCAAGAGTGATAACTCCCAAGCTCCTGGAAACTGAAAAATTTAAAATCTGTTAATACAGTGAATTTTGTTATGCATATATGCAAGCTTCCCGTTACTGAGAAACATACAATTCTATGTATATTTTTATACTTTGCTAAATTCACTTTTCTAAATCCTAAAAAGTTTTTATGCATGTTTATAAGTGACTATTTCCTATAAATTTCCATTTCTTCTTCTGTTTGTTAATATGTAACAATTTTATGCTAGCCTCATAAAAAGTTGTGGGATATCCTTTCTTTTGCTATTCTCTAGAAAAAACATGACTAATACTGCAATGATGATTTCTTTCAATGTTTGTAGAGTCTGCCTGCTAATCTTTCACAATCTGATAATTCCTCTGTGGAGAAACTTTTAAGTACTGTTTGCACATCTTTATGGTTGTACTCAATGTTCCTGGTGCATTTGAGTCAACGTTGTTACATCGTGTTTAGGGGAGTTAGATTAGTTTGAAGTTTTTGGCATAATGTTTTCCTGAGTGTTTTTTGAAATAGCTATCATAGAATAGTATCTTTATTTTTTCTTTGAATTTATTTGCAATTCCATGCTGATTCTTTAAAGTCTGAAGAAAAGGTAAATTACTTTAGATATTATGATTGTGCCTATGTGCAGTGCTTGAGAACGATCAGCTTCCCTTTCTAAGCAGAAAGAGGTTGGTTATTTATCAAAACATTTTTCTCTTCAACCTGGATGTATAGGTAGATGCTATGTCCCGGGTTCCCTTGGAGTGCAGAGTGGTTTTGTGCCTGAGTTCTTGTCAATGGAACGTGAGTTCATTGACATACTGGTTTCCAAACCTGGCCTGTGAAACTTTGAGACTGAGTGAATACTCTCTTCTAGTTCTTGTATTACCAACAACATCCAAGACCTAGTGCCTTTAAACAACAAACATTTTGTTTCAATAGTTAGTCAACTGTACATCTTGCCTGGAATCTGTCATGTGACTGCATTGAGCTAAGGCTTGCTCAGGCTAGAAAAACCTAAAATGCTCTCCCTTCCCATTGCAGGATTTAGTTTGTTGGGGGGCTTACATTCTTCTCCTACTTGGGTCTACCACTCCATGTGCTGTCTCATCACCCATGCCTCTAGGGGCCTCTTCCTCCAGTTAGACTGTGTGTTAAAATTTGATGGTGTCTCCAAAAGGCCCATATGCTAAAGGCTTGGTTGCCTGCCTGTGGCTGCAACCAGAAGGTTGTGAAACCTTTAAAGTTGAGCCCTGGTGGAAACAAATTAGGACACTAGAAGCATGGGCTTGAGGTGATCAGAACCCCAGCCCCTACCTCATGCAGTAGCTCCAGAACACACTCATGGTATGTGTTCTGTTTTCCCACAGACCCAAAAGCAATGAAGTCCAGTGACCTTGGATTGAAGCCTCTAAACTGTGGCCAAAATAAAACTTATCTCATTTAAGATGATTACTTCAGGCATCTTGTCACAGCCATGGAAACTTAACTGACAAACCTGGACCTGGAGATTGGACAATCAGAGGAAAAGTATAGATGCAGCCAGTCCTAACAAGAGCTGAGTTGAGAAGTCTTTTAGTGATTGCTTCTCTCACTCTATCAGCCAGTGTGAGTCAAAAGTTCAACCCAGATTCAACGGAAGGGAAGCAGATTCTGCCTCTTTGAAGTCCATTGTGAAAGGGCATGGATGCTGCAAACAGGACTTCTTGAGGGGCATCTTTAACACTCTACCACATGGCCCCTGAAGATTCCCACATTGGACCCTCTTTTTCCTTCCCTCCCTGACACGTGGATGCAGAAGCAGAGAGGCCTTGTCAGCCAAGGAATGAAGATAGAAGGACCTCTGTTAGGGAGCTTCTCCCTTGCAGTCTGTCCTGTGAGATAAAATACGTAATAAGAAACAAATGTAGGTTGTGTTAAACCATCCATAGCACATGGCTTGCCTAAAAATGCAACTTGGGTTAATCTTATCCTAAAGTACAACTTTTAGCTAAACTTTTAGCTGGAGGTTTTCCAAACCATTCAGGTAGCATGAATTGGGCTGAAAATTTAAGAAAAGAACATTTGGTAAACATAATTTTTCAGGGTGCATTTGCTCTTTCACTTCAGACCAAGCTCAGAGAGGACCAACTTTTCTTGTTGACCCAATGCAGTGTGAAGCAGAGGGAGGGGGGCCATAGGGTAGGCAGTGAAGTGTTTTTTCTTTGTTTATTGTTACTTTGAGTGCAGTCTGTGCAAACCCTGTGCTTTGCGAGTAAGGCTTGGCATTGTCTCCTGATCTCACGCCATAGGCTACCCTAGCCAGACTGTGAAAGACATCAAATCTCAAGCTTCCTTGGACTTAGCAGAAGATTTTAGCTTGAAGTTGGCCTTGACTTTCTGCTGACCTGTCTGAATTCCTGCTCTAACTCAATGTTTGGCTGTGAGAAGCCCAAACATTTTATCCACCCATGCTTCCATTTGAAAATATGTTATTTATATTTTGGCTAGCATTTTAAAATGTTTTCAGTAGGAGGGTCAGCCTGATTTTGTAATTTTTAATACAGCCAGAAAAAGAACAGGGCATTTGTTTCAAAAGGAATTTGAATTTGTGAGAAATTTGTGTTTCTCATAACTTCCCCAGATTTATACATCTCATTCTGGTTTTCTGAATTTCTTGTTCACATCTCCTGCTTTTTCTTTTGTCTTGTCTTAAAAAAAATTATTATAGTGGGCAGTAGTACCAAGCACTCTAAGAAAAAATTCTAATGATGTTTTCACTCACTGTGAATTAGGGAAGAAGAGAAGAGAGAAAAAAAAGAGGAAGAAAGAAAGGAAACAAAAGAAGAAGGGAAAGGATAAGGAGGAAGGAAGTGGATGAAAGGAGCAAAGAAAAGAAGGAAAGGTAAAAAAGCAGAAAAGAAAGACAAAGGTAATGAGAACTAGGATATTAGTAAAAAGATTTTTCTATCTAAAACATGTCTTCCTTAATTTTAACCCTCTGGATGGCAAGAGGATTATTTTAGGAGCATGGTATGAAAGCTGAAGTCCTGTTAGTGTGGGCATTTGTGTTTAAGTGTAACAGTTCACAGAAATTTTAATCTATATAGGGAAGGTGGAGGTTTTGTTATAGGTCACTTCTCTGAAGTACAGAAACTAGCAGGGCTTTTAATTTTGACTCTTTGAGGTGGATTCATATTCAACCATAAACTCTCCCAATTACCTTTTAGGAATCTTTTACTCTTTAAAGCTTATTCCATATATAAAACAGACCCCAAGTAATATTCAGATCATTTTTCTGTGAATAAGTGGAGTATAATCTAAATAATCAAGCTAAAATGAAGATACGGTATGCAATTTTAAAAGGAAATGATTTTCTCTTTTATTTCAAGCAACAAAGTAGAAACATGGGTGGAAAAAAAAATCATTAAGGGAAATTAAATTAGGGCCCAAAGAAGGTCAAGATCATAACAGCCAGCTAAATTATAATAAACTTATAAAAAGCTTATTATAAGATAATTTAGAAATATCATTCATTGGATCACAACAGATTTGACCTGGGATGTCTTAAATAAGCTGCTTTGTTAGCAATCAGCCTGCAATTGTGAAGGTGGGCAGGAGAGCATCTGCAATCTGCTATTATTTGGGGAAAATATAAATTATTTTGAGCCGTAGAGTATGTGGTTGTCACTGAGTGTTTCTGATTAGATATTTCAGAGCAGTTGGACAGATGGCACAATTAGGAAGATCCAAACCTTCTAAATTAAGAATATCTTGAGCTAGATAGTCCATTCCCTACTTAGACTAATAATTAAAGACTAATACATATTTTTAATTATTTGTATTTTGTTTTCACTTTTGACATTTTTGCTGGTGGTAACTGTCTTTGGCCTAGTTTGCCTTTTTCATCTTGTGAATAAACACCTAAGGTAAATTACAGTTGTGGATTAAGCCATTCATATAGTGACATCTGAGCTTTCTTTACAGTGTAGGTTTGGTCTATTTGTATGGGGCTTTAACTGATTTGTGCTTTGCTTATTAATTTGTTTTATTTTGCTGTAACAGAAAACCTGATACTTTATGAAGGAAAGAGATTCATGCCATTCACAGTTATAAAAGCTGAAGTGCAAGATGAGGAAGTCCGTATGTTCAGCCTTTGGTCTTAAAACAGAAACAGCTATATACAGAAGCGAATAAAAATGTGGGCTGAACTTACTTTATAACAAGGGAGCAAACCCACTACTTGAGACCAACATTAATCTCTTCCAAGGGTGGTGATCCTATTACCTAATTAATTATTTTTTGGTTTTCACCTTTTAAAAGTTCTACTTTCTCAAAACCAGTACACTAGAGATCAAGTACCTAGCACCTGCACATTTGAAGAATATACTTATACAATAGCCACTTGTGATTCAATGAGAATTAAGTGCAACTAGGTCTCCTCAGATGGATGGAGTCATGCTACTAAAGGTATGGTTCTCTCAGCTGGCAGTGCAAGGAGCCCTTGGGTGATGACCACAAACACAGATCCCTAGACTCTGCCCAGATCCATTGAATTAGAATCTCTGACAGATGAAACTCTAGAGTCTGTCTTAAAATTGGTCCCCGGGTGGTTCTTCTGTGTCATGTAAGTTTATGATACAGGACATTAGAGCTCATCAGCTCCTCTTCCTGTAATGTTGCCAGATCAAAGTTTAAGCTCTGTGGACCTAAATGGGCTGTGATAACTAATCATTGAGCTATTGTAGGAACAGAGGGAGGCAGCAACATTTGTGTGGCTGTGTTCCATTAAAACTCTGTTTACAGAAATGGACATCTGGCCCACAAGTCACATTTTGCAAAATCCTGGAGTCCCAATTGTTCCTGGATTTAATACAGTTTCAGTAAATGGGGAGATGGAGGGAAAATAGTGTTAAATGCCTATTGTGTATGTACTTACCACAGTTTATAGATTGCTTTAAATAGATGCACAACATATATAGTTAGAGACATTTGGAAAGGCATAGCACACAGTTTGAGCAGCATCATACAGAGGCCTGAGGTTTGCCTTGCTCTGTTTATCTTACAGTATAAGAAATGAAGGCTTGGATGGATCAAAGACTTGCTTCAAGGTTCTATGAGTCCATGTGAAAATCAGAATGAAACCTGGTTCATCTGACAAGAGTGGGTGCTCTGCCTACTTTTCTGAAGACAGGACACAAGGATTATTTGCTTTTCAAGAACCATGAAGGCTGATCCATGTGCTAGGGAGGCTGAAAACAGGAGGACCACCACAAATCTGAGCTGCATAATGAACCCTGTACCAAATACATAAAAAAGAACTATGAAGGCAAAAACTTGCCACTGGACATTGTAAGAGAGGAGGAAATGACAGAGACAGATGGAGATGGAGATGGAGATGGAGAAGAAGATGGAAGTAGGAACAGAGACTGTGTATACAAGATGCAAAGAAACACCTTTGATGATAAATGAACAAAAGACAGTGATTCCAAGATTGCTTTAGGTCAGATTCATGCCATAGCAGACTGGTAGGAAGCTGTGCACATATAGCAGGCTAGGAGGTCACTGTAAGCTCTGCACTCTTTGCTGGTTCCTTCTTTGTGCCTGAGGGAGCAGGCTGGAGAACAGGTTAGGATGTCTTGTCCGTGGCAACTAGATTCTCTGTTGTTAGTCTGGCTAGACTTTCTTTGGTGGTGGTAGTGGTAAGGTTTTCAAAGAGAAAACACAGAAGTGTAGAGTAATAGGCAAGAGGTCTTGAGGTGCTCATCAAGATGGAATCTCCCATCAAAACGTGCCACCTATTTCTCTGTCTGTTGAGTTTTGGTTGCCTTGTGATCAGCCTGCTTTGCCAATGGACAACAGCTGCAGCCCTAGTGAGCTAACCTGAAGCATAGCTTTCAAATGGTCTCTACCACTCCTGCTACAGGGATTCTAAACCAAGTTAAGATGTTCTTAGCCTTGATGTCTTGCACACCTCCCAAATTCTCTTGTTCTCATTCTTTGCTTCCTTTACCTGTTTATTATCTAGATAGCATCCAGACTCATTCCTAGGAAACATGCAAGCATAATTCAGAGACTCAAGGTTATAGGGATAAAGTTGAGGCTCTTGGAGGACTGGTTCTGCCTACCTCTCCAGTGCCATCCTATACTCCTACCCCCATTGCCATTGTCCTCGGTCCACACTGGCTTTTCTGTTTCCTGAATGCACTGAGCCTCGTCCTCCTCGGAGCTTTGCACTGCCTGTTGCTTCTGCCCAGAGCCCCTCCTGCTGGACCCTCTGGCTGGTCTTTTTCTATCTGGTCTCAGTCCAGATGTTTTCTGAACAAAGAAAACTTTCTTCTCCTTCTTTTCTGTATAGCACTCAGTGCATCTTGTCATATTCCATATCTCTGTTTACTTTCCTTCAAAACATATATCTGAATAGACCTCATTTATTTCCTAACTTCCTTCCTCCCTCCTCACTATTTCTTCCTTTGTTTTCTCTCTTTTTCCCTTGTTCTTTTCTTTCTTATTTGTCCTTCACCTCATTTTCCTGTTCTTGTGTATTTTCTGGCTTCTTTCACTGCCATGTCATCCATACACAAACAGCAGCAAGTAGATTTTTAAGAAGATGGTTTGGCTTGTGATATAGCTCAGTGGCATAGTGCCTGTCTGGCAAATGCAAGGTCCTGAGTTCAACACCCAGTACCACAAAAACCAAAAACAAAAATATCCAAACAAATAAAAAATAGTTTGAAGAGGCATTTCTAAGGTTGTAACAGCTATCTGAATGTAAAAAAAAAGGAGAAAGAGAGAAAAATGAACCAATTCTCAGATTTCTTGTACACATCAAGAAATTCATGAACAGATGAAAGATTATCCTTAGAAGAGTCCACTGTGTAGAGAAAGAGGCAAAGTTCCTGTTAGACTGTCAGCATCAGTCCTCCAGAATAGCAGAAGAGGCCCTTTGAAGGGTGAAGTTTGGGTTTTGGCCCCAGGGAAGACTGGAGATGGAGCAATCATCTTAGTGTAGTTAAAAACATTCATCTAAATGTTTGAAATTCATCAATGCATTTAAATATATATGCTTATAATCTATTAAATATAAATATATTTGTAGGCATGAAGATGCATTGATGCAAATTTAAATTTCATGAATGTAGTTGTAAAAGGGGTTTATGTCCCAGGACAATAATGAAGGTAGGCAAGGTAGATGGTTAAAAAAAAAGGCAAGATATTTGAATTTGAAAGATTTTGGAATTACTGAGAAGCATGTTGGAAGGATATCCTTTTGAGAAAGGTTCCAGCATACATTTATGTCAGATTTATGACCTTTTGCATTGTAATAAGCAATTTTTATTTTTGTTTCCATAGTTTCATATCCATTTCTTGGTTCTTCTGAAACCTGTAGTTTTACACCAGGGGAATAAGAATGAAATTAGTTCAGTGATCTGCTCCTCTGTCCTACTTTTCTCATCAAATCTCCCCAAGTTACTTGTAAATCAATAGAGTTTCAAAGTGCAAAATGTGTACCTGTTTTTTGTGAATGTTTTCATGGTAAGGAATAAAAAGTTCCTCTCTATGTTATGATTTTTTGGAATAGAAATATCCTTTTATTTCATTGTTAGGGTAGAATGGCCCATTGGTAAAACAACTACTTTGATCATTAAGTAAGATTCTCTGTCCCAGGCCTTTACTGCACTTTGATAGTTTTAATATAACACAATTCTCACAGGCATGGCACAGGGAGTTTCTATCCAATGGTTATAAAAATGCCCTTTGGCATCTGCACATTCTATGTCAATAAAATACTTTCCTAATGTTTGAAAGTGGTAAGTTTTTAAAGCTATATTGAATACAGCCAGATATCTCAGCAGACTAAAGCACCTGCTTAGGCAGAGCACAGAGGCAGGGGTTCAATCCCAGCATGCCATTCCAGCCCTGCCCCCAGGACATGCTGAGAGTACGTGTGGTGGCACTCGCCTGTAATCCCAGGCCTTGGAAGGCTGAAAATAGGAGAATCACTAGGATGCAGTGAGACCCTGTAGATCCTGTAATAAATACATAGAAAATGTATAGTGAGTGATTTCTTGGAAATAGATTTTGTACAACTAATTTGTTTAGAAAAACCTCACTTCCTGTGGTTTTTTTTTTTTTTTTTTTTTTTTTTTTGTATTTTAGGGAAGGGTCTACAGTGTGTTTAGGGTCTCACTACTAGCTCAGACTCATAGTGGTCCATCTGTTCACTGCCCCCAACAGCTGGGATTACAGGCATGTGCCACCACTCCCAGGCTCAATCACTGTCTCAGTGCAACCCCATGGGTAGGGGGTGGGGAAGGGGCTAGCATTGCATGTAGATCGAACTCCTGGACCCTGTGCCTGTGTGCAGGCACTTCAATCGATTGAGCTATTTGGCCAGCCCTTCACTTCCTGCATTTATTCCAGCAAAAGCCTGCACCAAGCATGGCAAGAATAGAAAAGCCGAATTGTCAGCACCTCCAAAATACAGGATATGCTAGACATGTGTCACAATTCCCTCTCCTATATTATATGCATAATTATTGACTTTATGTGAAATCTTGCAAGTGTATTCAGTCTCCACATCTATGAGCTTCACATCAGCAGAGTCAATCAACCTTGAACTGAAGCCATTGGGAAAATAATTAAGAAAAGTTCCAAAAAGCAAAACTTGAAATTACCACACACCAGTGCTTCCTGCCTCATTTGTGCACTGTGCAGCAAGACCTGTGATGGCAGTGTCTGTCCTGAGCACTTTCTGCCCTCCCCACTGTGCCATTTCCTGAACAATAATGTATAAAAATCATTACGGCATCTATATTGCACTGGCTATCATAGAAAATCAAGAGATGATTTAAAATATACAAGGGACACCCATAAATTATATGTAAATATGGCACCATATTACATAAAGTACTTTGGTGTACAAAGTGTTTGGTGTCCTTGGGATCTCAGAACCAGTCTCCTATGGCTACTGAGCAATAACTATATTATTTTCAGGAAAAAAGGGGGAGATAGAACAGCTTCAGCTAAGGGTATACCTTCTAGAGCTACATTTTTGACACGTAAGATTTGGCCTATTACCAGCACTGTAATAATGATACCAGAAATCTTAGTAACAATATTCTGTTATTTTATGTATGCAGCACTGTCCAGGGTAAATGGGGAAGGTCTCTGGGTGCTGTCTCCCTCAGAAAGTGACTCAGAGTCCAGGTTCACTTCATGGTGTCACTCCCATCTTAGGGTCACACTCTTCCAGTGAGAGAGAGAAAGTAAGCATAGAAAATCACGGCACCCTGGCAGGGGTTCCACAAGAAAAGCAAACTTCATCACTGTGGGCCACATCAGGTGGACCCATGCATATCAGTTTAACCTGGCAGTGAAAAAGAAAATCTTATTGTGGTGCTGGCAGGAACACCAAATATTTATAGTTAACACTAAAAGTATTTTTTCTATACCTGGCTCTGTCTCTTATTAGCTTCTACATTATAAAACTTTCTCTGTCTCATTTTATTTTCATTTGTAAAATGAGGCAGTAATAGTGTTGACCTTACAGGGTTGTTATGAGAGAGAAAGAAGTCAATCTATACAAAGGACCTAAAGGAGTTCCTGTCAGTATGCTATGAAAATGAGTTCTTCTTGCTTAGGCAGATGCAGGGACCAGGGATTGATCCCCGGCATGTCATGCTGGCCCCACCCACAGGGTGCACTGAGACTGGGCCTGGTGGCACACACCTGTAGTCCCAGCACTTGGGAGGCTGAAAACAAGAGGATCACTTTGAGTCTGATGTGTGTAGTGAGACCCTGACAATCGTGAACTAAACACATTAGAAAAAAAATGAGTTCTGACTTAATGTGTGAGGGAAATTACTTTAAGGGAGATACACAGTCTATACAATTTCACAGTAGAAAGAGGCCTCCCAAGCTGTCCACCTAAGCTATGCAACCCATGAATACATGGGAAAGGAGACATTGAAGATGTGATGAAATTGCTGACCTTGAGATGGGGAGGTGATTATCTGGATAGACTCACCTTAATAACATCTCCCTCGAGGACAGAGCCACTCCCTTATGAGTACCAGGGGAGATGTAATGGAAGGGGATGTCAAAGGCAATCAAAGCTTGAGAAGGACTGTACTTTATTGGTGCATGGTAGGCAGTGACATCAGTAGTCCACCCACAAGGAATTTGAAATTATATTTCTCCCCACCCTAGAGCCTTCTACTGAGAACCCAGCTGGATAACACTTAGCTTATCCTAATGGGATCCTAAGCAAAGAGCACAATTCAGTCTGCCTATAGACTGTGAGATAGTAAATAGCTTTTTAAAAAAAAAATCACTAATTTTTTGTAAATTTGCTATGGTGACAATAAGAAACTAGCAAAAGGGAGGATGCATCTAGTATCCATAATAGAAAAAACACTTAGTATAGATCAACAGGCAGGACTTTGCTACTTAAATAAAATGGGTCGGCATTTCAGTAAAGGGGCTGGAAAAGTGGAGCGAACCATGTTTTGTACAATAAGCAGATACAAAGGACTGAAGTGACAGTGAGGGAGGGCTTGAGATTTCAGGCCAGAGAGTTCGTTCTTAACTGCAGAGTGCATGAAGAACCAATGCTGGATTTGGATTGGCAGGCCAAGGATCAACATGAAAATGTCATTTGATGATGGGTCACCATAGCTATGGGGTTTGTTTGTGCATAAAGGTACAATAGTAGCTTTGGACAAGAAAATGGAAGTCAGAAAAGATTGTGTTCTAAAAGCAAACCCAAAGACCAGAGTATCCAGGGAAGTCCTCTCAGGAGGGAGTGCTCTCAGGAGATACCAGTGAGAGAGTAAGGCAAACAGAACAAAGAAGTGGCCAAACTGTCAGATAAAGTGTTGGTCTGCATAGGACTCCACAGGGGATTCAAGCATCCATTAAACATTTCAAGTTTCCTTTGTTTGAAGATAAAGAAGCTGGACCTTTACATTTTGGTATCAGTCAGTGATTGACTGCTGGTCACTCTGGGTGGTATAGACTTTCAAGCGTTAGGAGGACAAAGTGCCAGTAGTTCCAAAATTGCATTCAAAAGAAGGGCTCAAATAGAAACAGCTGCAGGCAATACAGGCAGAATTGTCCACCACAGCAACCATTGAAGAAGAGTACCCATGGCCTATCTGTTATCCCATGGCAATGGGCCTCAACAAGGGCCACAAGGTGACAAAGAATGTGAGCAAACCCAGGCACAGCCACCATCATGGATGTCTTACCAAATACAGCACGTTCGAGTGGGACATGATCAGGGAGGTGTGCGGCTTTGGCCCCTACAAGCGGCACGCTATGGAACTGCTCAAGGTCTCCAAGGACAAGCGTGCCCTCAAGTTCATCAAGAAAAGGGCGGGGATGCACATCCACTCCAAGGGAAGCATGAGGAGCTGAGCAACGTGCCAGCCGCCATGAGGAAGGCAGCTGCCAAGAAGGACTGAGTCCCTCTGGAATAAAGCTTTGCAGAAAGTTAAAAAAAAGTCATGCAGAATCAGGAAGATGGGCACAGAGAACTGGAAATAAACGGATCTGGGTGCTCACCAACAGTGTCAGCTACCAAGATGACAACTTGAACACAGAGCACTTAAAGGGATTATATAGAAGAGGGATGTAAAACCAAAGGGTGGCACCAATTCTTGAGACCTACTGTAATGAATACAGATCAGAATTCCTGGAAGGAATGAAGGTCAAAGAAGTAAGACTGGGAAGATGAGTAGATTCTGAATTTATAACATGTGTGTCCCATAAGCTAATTATTTAGAACACTGGATCTCAGCTCAATTTCCAAGTGATACAAAAGTCAAACCATATAACTAATATAGACTCAGAACTCTTGTAATGGTGGGAATGCATTTTCCACCTCAGTACATGGCATCTTTTCTATTTTCCAGAAATGTCTAACTAATTTTCACATGAGAGTGATCAAAACGAAGCATTATTAAATGCTTTCAATTACTCAGAGGAAATATATAATTGAATGGTAATGTTTAATAGCTGCTAACAATGAAAGTTGAACTAGATATTGATCACATTAGTATATTGTCCAAGTTAAACAAGAATGAACAAGAAACCATTAGACATTTTTCTCTGGCCTGCAGGGTTACTCTAAATGAAAAAAAAAATAACTCTGTTAAAAATATACACAAGAGCAATTTGTAGCCTACAAACTAAATTGTGATAAATGAGGGAAAGGAACAGGCACTTAAAAAAACAACAAATATTTCCTAATCTAATATAATTACTTGAATCTCAAGGTTCTAACTCTAACTCAATTTTGCCTGTTTCCTGGGTGCATTATATTTAGAAGCTGTTGTAGATCTCATGGGAGATGGAGAGTATAAGAGTTATGGCCCCCTGGTCTATTTACAAGTTCTGCTTCTGGAATAAGACAGTATATATTTAAATCTTCACAGCACTATTGATCTATGACATCTTAGATAAGTCATTTATTACATCAGTGAAAATCCATTAATTAATACCTACTATGTGTAAAACACTATACTGATAATATAATCTTTGTTCCCCCCTTTAAAACAGAGAGGTAATAATATTTTTCTAAGGATTTATGCTTTTCCTCCAGTTATGTCCTTGACCAGCAGCATTCAGAACAGAATCCGGGTGCGTGTCACAAGTATAGAACCTTGGCTAAATGCCAGACTGATGAGTCAAAAACTCTGGAGATGGGGTCCTGGAATTTGTTCAGTTATGTTTTGGTGCTTCTGATAAAGTTTGAAGAGTATGACTTAAATGAGATAGGATTTACAGAGTTCTAAGTGTTAAACGCTCAGCTTCTGCATCTGTAAAAATAAATTGATACTAACTGTGGCTTCCTGGAACTATTGTAAGCATGTCAAGGGGACTAGCATAGTGACAGTGACACAAGCTCCCGCGAATTTCAGTTATTCCATTTGTAGAAGAGGAAAAATAATTTTTCCCTTTCCCTTTTGAGCTCTTAGATGGGATCCTCATAAAAAAGACAGATTAACAGGACAAAAGGTTTTTGTTGTTGTTTGTTTCTTTATTGTATTTGGCAAAGGGTCTCACTATGACAGTTGAACTCATAGTAATCATCCTGCCTCAGCCTCCCCAGTGCTGGGATTACAGACATGTGCCACCTTGCCCATTTTTGGTGACCAGCTCAGTGCAGGGCTGGTGTGGCATGTGGTGCCAGGGATCAAACTCAGGTCCCTGCACTTGCCAAGAAGCTGCTTATACCACTGAACTATCTTCTTATCTTTGATAAAATGTTTTGAATATGTTTATTTTTGTGTGATCATGGGAGATACACAGGGCATGAATAACTCTCAAAGAGATAGCTTAAAACTTTGGCCTATATAACATGTTCAATAAAGAGTATTACATTTTCATAGAAGTTATAAGACAGGATCTTAACTCACTCAGGCAACAAATTGTGGGACATGAATGAACTGGGAACTGTAGATAAAGTGAAGTATGTTCAGTAAATTTCTCCAGGATCATCTCCAGGATGCAAGAGTCTAAAGTTGTATTTGGTGACTACAACCCTTAGTCTTTCTGGTAGAAAATGGAAGAGAAACCGATTTGTAATTTGTGTCTTGTTCTTAGGCAAATGGGAAGGAACAGGGAGCTTTTCTTGCGTACATTTTTGTCACTTGTCTTTGACGCAAAATCATTTCCTATGGTCAAGTGGTATACTCTGGAGTGACATATTCTAGTCTCCCTAACATTCATCCTAAACCAGGGCCAGACAGTTAGGCAAGCAGGGTGGAGCCAGAAAGAGCCTCTGAGCCCAGCAGCCAGGGCCAGCTGACCAAGTCTGAGTCCAGTGGAACCATGCCTGGTGAGCTGAGGCACCTTTAGGCCCAGTGGGTCCCAGTCTCAGGCCCAGACTTACGGGGAGGGTCCTCATGGCATGGAAGTGGCAGGAGGGAACTTGGGTGAACTTCTCTACTTGGAAGACTCAGTACACCCGGGGGAGGTGCCCAGACAGAACTCAGGGGAACTAATTTAAATACAAATTCCCAATTTATGATCCTCTTTGTTTTATAACTATAATGTTCGCTCCTATGGTCTAAAGTACAAACCCAAGCCAGTCAAATAACTCAATGGATTAAAGTGTCTACAAGCAGGCACAGGGTCTGGGAGTGCCCTGCTGGCCCCGCCCCTGGGGAACTCTGAGATGGCAATTGAGACGAGGCATGGTGGTATACGCCTGTAATCCCAGCACTTGGGATGCTGTAAACAGGAGAATCACTATGAGTCCAATCTAGTAGTGAGACCCTAAGACCTTTTGCTAAAAACACAAAAGAAAAATTAAAAAATAAAAAAAATGAAGTACAAAACCATTACAAAAGTGTGAATTTCTAAATTTCACAAGCTGTTATTAGTGTATTCCTACTGTAAATAGGATACCTTATCTGTCTTAACCACATGTTTTCCATTGGGTATTAATATTGGGAGGTGCTCAATGATAACCTCATCAAAGCCCTATACTGCATGATGCAGGACAGTGCCAAATAGAAACCAAAATCTCACTAAACCAATAGAGAAGTCAAAATCTTGGAACACACATAAAAGAACCTGTGACACAGGAGAGATACCTAAATAACAGACCCTTTACAGAGAAGTTCTGATTGTAGTTGTATAGCTATCTGCTATCAACTTTTCACAGCAAGTATCCAGATATCAAAATATAGAGTTCTTCATAAATAGAAAATGACAAAAAGGAGTGATATTCAATCTCAGGCCCAGCACCCACTCAAAACTAGCCCAGGAGACACTAGCATAGAAGAATTGGAAATCATACGCCTGAAATTTCTGAAATAATAGCAACTGAAAGAAAGCAACAATTGGAGAAGGTAATAAAGGAAATCATATTATAAATAATCTTACAGGTTAAAAAAAAATGATACAGTCCGATGCCTAACACTACATGCTATGCCAGCCCCATCCCTAGTGTGGGCTGAGTTGGCCACAAAAAAGAGAAGAAAAAAAATAGTAACTGCAATGAAAGAATTACTCAGTGTTTTTACAGAAGACATTGATAAAAAAAAATAGAGAAGAGTAGAAAAATGATGGAAACCTTGAACAAACATTATAGGAAATAAATAAAATGCATGAAACAGATTCAAAGAGATATACAGGAAATTTAAAACTCCATTACAAGTTGGAAAAACCACTTGAATGAATGTCAAGACAGACTTTCAGACCTTGCAGACACCACTGCACCTAGGAATAGGAAAGGAAAGATTTCTTAAAAGCAATAAGGATCCTGAAACTAGTAACTCAACATCTGCAAGATGATTCAAAGATAAACAGCATAAGACTAATAGGAATCAAATGAGAAAGAAGGCATGAACACAAATAACAAAAAAATGTGGGAAAAAGTAATAGTAGAAAACTTCTCAAATGTGGGGAAACCATCTGACATTCAGGTAACTAAGGCATATAGAACTCCAATATCAACACAATTAAATCTAAACCCAGACATTTAATAATCAGGATCCCAGAAATT
This sequence comes from Ctenomys sociabilis, assembly GCA_004027165.1. NCBI lineage: Eukaryota > Metazoa > Chordata > Mammalia > Rodentia > Ctenomyidae > Ctenomys > Ctenomys sociabilis. The sequence goes on along the minus strand of PVKA01001363.1, from coordinate 24,875 downwards.
CAGCAGAAGAACAATGTATTAAAAGGCACTAGAAAAAAGACATGCATAATATGTAAAGGAAAACCCATGAGAATAGTAGCAGATTTCTCAGCACAAACCAACAAGTCAAGAAGAGAACAGAGTGAAGTATGCCAAGTTCTATAAGGAGACAAATTCAAACCCAGACTGATATACCCTGAAAAACTTTCCTTGAAAATTGAAGGAGAAAAATAGCTCACTGGATTAAAGTGCCTACAAGCAGGAACAGGGGCCAGGAGTTCAGTCCCCAAGCCTTCCATGCCAGCCTTTCCCCCGGGATGTGCTGAGATGCAGTTGAGACTAGGCATGGTGGCATGCACCTTTAATCCCAGCTCTTGGGAGGCTGTAAACAGTTGGATCACTACAAGTTCGATCTAGTAGTAAGACCGAGAACACCCTATAGACCACCCCCCCCAAAAAAAAGTAAAAGAAAATTGAAGGAGAAGTATAATGCTTTCATGATAAAGATCAACTAAAAAAAATTATGATGACTAAACCAGCCCTATACAGAATGCTAGAAGATATTCTAGAAAGTGATAAAAATGACCACCACTTCAAGAACAACAACAGAAAGAACTCATCCCACAGGGCAAACAATGAGAAGCAGGAAAAGTAGAGAATAGCAGGAAAACAACGTGATAAACATGTCGATACGTATAAATTATAACCACTGATGCAAATGGACTCAGTTCACCAATTAAAAGAAACAGATTGGCAGATTGGATCAAGAAACAAAATCTAACAATATGCTGTATACAGGAAGCACATTTAACCTAAAAAAACCTCATGGGCTGAAAATGAAAGGATGGAAAACAATACCACACGCTCCAGGAGTTCACGAACAACAGGGATAGCTATTCTGTCCCCTGACAATCTGAACTTAAAACCAAGAGTGGTCAAACAAGATAAACAAGGTCACTATATACTTGTTAGGGGAAATCTTCAAAAGGAAGAGATAACATTCATACATATGTATGCACCGAATATCAAAGCATCCAACTATATAAGAAAAGTGTTAAAGGACACTGAAAATCTAACGACCAATAATATAGTCTTAGCAAGGGAACTTAACATCCCTTTATTTCAAAATATAGGTCAAGTACAAAAATTTAGCAAGAGGTTGCAGAACTGAACCAAACCTTGAACAAATGGACGTAACTCAACAGGTTTACAGTGTTCCACCCAACATCACAACACACATTCTTTTCAGCTCATGGGAAATTCTCTTAAGTAGACAGAATACTAGTCCATAGATCATGCTTCTGTAAAGGCAAGAAAAAATAAACTGTCCCATGCATATTATCTAATCACCATGCAATGAACCTGAAAACTAAAGGCAAGAAACCATGAAAACCCTATAAGCATATGGAAATTAAATAACACCTTCCTCAGCAACCACTGGGTTACAGAGGAAATTAAACAAGAGATTGTACTATATCTGCAATGCAATGAAAATTCAAACACACCTTGCCAGAATTTGAGGGATGCAATGAAAACAGTTCTCAAAAGCAAATTTATAGCTCTGAATTCACCCGTAAGGTAAACATAATGAGAACAAACAAATTCCCTAAGGCTGCACCTCCTGCTCCCAGAAAAAGAAGAGCACATCAAGACCAAAACCAAAAGAAGGCAAGAAACCGTAAAGACTAGAGCAGAAATTAATGCAGCTGAGACAAAGAAAACAATACAAGGAATTAATAAATCAAAGAGCTGGGTTTTTTGAAAGATTAAATATAATTGATAAATGCCTAGCAAACTAAAAAAGAGAAAAGAAATAATTAAAATTCAAGCATAAATGAATAAAATGGGTGAAATTACTACAGATCCTATGGAAATTCAAAAGATCATCAATAGTCAAGAGAAAACCTTTACTCACAAAATCAAACAGAAGTGCACGAATTCCTAAAAATGTACAGATTAGCAAAACTGAATGAAGATGATATAAAAGCTCTGAATAACCCAGTATGTGCCAATGCAATGGAAAGTAGAATCAAAAACTTACCAACAAGGAAAACCCCAGATTCTGATGGATTCATATCTGAACTCTACAAAAATTTAGTGAAGATTTAATCTCAGTTCTCCTCAACCTTTTCCATGAAGTTGAAAAGGAAGCAATACTCCAAAAGTTTTCCTAGAGGCAAGTATTACGCTGAAACCATAACCAGAGAAAGACTCAGCCAGAAAGAGAATTACAGGCCAATCTCCTTCATGAACATAGATGCAGAAATCCTCAATAAAATACTGGGAAATAGAATGTAGCAAATCATCAGGAAAGTTATATACCATGTCCGGGTGGGATTCTTCCCAGGGATGCAAGAACAACTCAACATATGCAAATATATAAATGCAAAACGCTATATCACTAGAGCCCAAGCTAAAAACCACATGATCTCCATAGAGGCAGTAAAAGCTTTTGACAAAGTTCAACACTCATTCATATTCAAAGCCCTACAGAAAATTGGAGTAGTAACCCTCTATCTCAATCTGATAGAAGGCATCTATGAGAAATCACAGCCAACATCATTCTAAATGGAGAAATACTGAAAACTTTTACTCTAAAATCAGATGCAGGACAAGGATGTTCACTATCACCACTGCTATTCAGGATAGTTCTGGAAACATTAACCAGAACCATTAGATAAGGGAGAAATAAATAGAAGCAGAGTAGGTAAATAAAAAGTTAATCTGTCACTATTAACAGATGACATGATATTCAACATAGAAGTCCCCAAAACTCAACAAGGAAGCTCCTATAATTAACAAACAAATTTAGCAGCATAGCAAGATACAAAGTCAACACCTCTAAATCAATAGTATTCCACTACACATATAACAAACTCACTGAGATAGAAGCCAGAGAAACAACACTCATTGCAGTGGCATACAAAAAATCCTTAGAATTAATTTAAGAAAGGAAGTAAGTGACCTATCCAATGCAAATTACAATACTCTGAAAAAAGATAACAAAGAGGATTTCAGAAAATGACGTATTTCTTGTTCCTGACAGGAGAAACAACATTGTGAAAACAGCCATACTTCCAACACCGTCACACAGATTTAATGCAATACCTATGAAAATACCATCAGTGTATCTCACAGATCTAGGGAAACCTTTCCTAAAATGGATATGGAACCAGAAAAAAACCTAGCATAACAAAGGCAAACATGGACAATAAAGGCAAGGTAGAAGGTATTAAATTCCCTGACTTGAAATTAAACTACAGAGCTATTGTGATAAAAATCAGCATGTTATGAGCAAAAATCAGACCCAATGGAACAGATTAGAAGATTCAGATACAAATACAAACACACTTAGCCAAACACATTCATTGGAAGAAAGATAGTCTGTTTAACAAATGGTACTGGAAAAACTGGGTCTCCACATGCTTAAAACTAAAACTAGACCCAGGTCTATCACCAGGCACCAAACTGGAGTCAAAGTGGATTGAAGATCTCAACATTAAAACAGAAACACAAAGCATACTGGAAGAGAAAGTAGGTGGAAATCTTGAAGATATAATGCTAGGAAGAGCATTCATGAACAAAACCCAAACTGCACAGGAAATAATTAAAGAATCAACATCTGGGATCTCTGTATTGAGAAGATTCTGCACACATCAAAAGAAATCAGCAACAGAGTGAAAAGGCAACCCATATGTTGGGAAAAAAATATTAGCCAACAATCACTGAGACAAAGGATTTCTATCTAGAATAAATGTAGTACTAAAAAATCAGGTCTCTAAAGTTCAAAGACCAGTCCAAAAATGAGCATGTCAAATGAATACACACTTCTTAGAGGAAGAAATACAAATGGCAAATAAATATATGAAAAAATATTTCACATCACTGGTCATTGGAGAAATGCAAATTAAAACAACATTGAGATACCATCTCACCCCAGAAAGAATGGCTGTCAACAAATAGGGGCTGGGGAGATGGCTCAGTGGAACAAGTGCTTCCCTGACAAGCACAAGGGCCTGATGTTCGATCTCTGGTTCTGCTAAAATAAATAAATAAATAAATAAATAAAGTCAACAAACAACAAATGCTGGAGAGGCTGTGGGGAAATGGAACCCTTCTTCACTGTTGGTGGGGATATAGGCAACCAGTATGGCAATCAGTGTGGATACTTCTCAAAAAACTAGCATTGAAAATCCCACACAACCCAGCTATTCCCCTTCTGGGTATTTTTCAAAAGAACTGAAAACATCATAGCACAATTATGTATGTGAGCCCATGTTTATAGCAGCACAACTTATCATAGCCAGATCTTGGAAGCAACCAAAGTTCCCATCATCTGAGGAACAGATAAAAAAGATGTGCTATTTTTATACAATGGGGTTTTACTCAGCTATAAACAAAGAGAAACTTGAGGCCTTTCTAGGTAAATGGATGCAACTAGAGGCTATACTCATAAGTGAAATAAATCAGACACACGCGTGAATATTTTACCGTCTCCCTAATGTAAGATCCTGAAAGAATAAAATCTGAAAGATATAATAGGTACAGTGAAGTGGAAAGAAACTAAATATAAGGAATAAACAATGAAGATGAGGGAAAGGAGAAAAGATAGGAAAAAGTGAAGGGAAAAATCATGCAAGTATACAGGATAGATGGGATGGTTGTATTACTAACGGCCATCTGTTTCCTGAGAATAGCAGTTAATGTTTACAATTGTCACCTTAACTATACACGATAATGTCTGCAATCTGAGCAACTGCATCGAAGATACGATGTGCAATACAAAACCGCTGCTGAATACACCTCATCTTGTTGTTCTAAATGTGTACCATTTCTAATGTCTTATCAGTTATTATTGTGCTCTTCAAAATAAATTAGAAATCAATAAAGTGAAAAGTCAAGAAAAAATACTACTAATGTTTAATGAAAGCAAACATTACTGTTCAATTATTTGTCCCATTTTGAAAGCCTGTAACTGTTAATCTGAACAACAGATTTGATGATAAAAATACATAATATAACAACTAATGTTAATTTTATATTCTTGTTTTGAAAATATGTATTATGTGTACTGTTATATGTTACTGTTTCTGTCTTTGTTTCTGCTATTTGTTTTTGTTTTTACTCTTTAAAATAAAATACCATTAAAATGTTAATGCTAAAATTTTATTATATTATAATTATTATTTAAAGTAATTTTTACAGGATCTCACTAAGAAGCTCAAACTCGCAGTGATCCTTCTGTTTTTAGCCTCCCTGGCACTGGGATTACAGGTGCTTCCATGACGCCCAGACTCAATGTCAGCTCAGCATACCCAGGGGTGGGCAGTATTACTATGGCATGACTATGAAGACAACAATATTCAATGTATTAATTGTGGTAACTGTCTTACTAGCCTGTTTTGAAACTATCTTATTGCAATTTCTTTCTCAATAAAATTAATTAAAAAATAAAATTAAATAAAATTTAAAATATTAATGCTAAATTTTATTATTATTATTATTGTTATTATTATTAAATGCATTTTGTACAGGGTCTCACTGTGGTACTCTAACTCATAGTCATCCTCCTGTTTTCAGCCTCCCCAGCACTGGGATTACAGGTGCTTGCCATGATGCCCAGACTCAATGTCAGCTCAGTGCTCCCAGGGACAGGCCAACACAGCATGCAATAATGCGAAAAATTTATTACTGGTAGATATAGCCCATGCAACGTGGCTGTTTGCTCAAGAGTTCTTGGAATATTGAACATATTTAATTTTAGACTCCTCTCTGCCCCAGGCATCTGAGAATTGCCTTCTTGGTCACTTTGCTTTAAAACTCAGTGCTCTGCTCTGCTTCAGAGGTCGATGACTACAAAATGTCAGCAGAAAAAATTATCATGGAAAAGTGTGATTTTTTCCCATGATAGTTCATTGGGCAAGATGGAAGTAAAGGTCTTTACGATCATTCAAACTGCTGCTCATTGGAGAAAGCAGGCTTTCTCTCTCATACCTTCTTCCCTCTCTCTTTCCTTCTTCAGTCCTTTTTTCCTTAGTTACTTCCTCCTTTATTTTAAAATAAAAATATTCCCTGAACGCTAACTGTACAGCAGTCATTGTGGCAGACATGTGGATCACTGGTAAACAAACTCAGACAGAGTTCTGACCTTATTGTGTTCACTGAATAGACATAATTCTTCCATTCGTTTGCTAAAAACAAAACGAAAAATCCTTATTGGACATGGCACTGTTCTTGGCATGTATAATGCTGACAAATGGTTATGAAATTTCAGCCAAAAAATAAAACGAATCAGCGACAGGAGATTTTATAATGGGACTAGATGGGGAAAGTATAGGATATAATCAAGAGAAAAAAAGAGCATCTGATAATTTTGTTTTCTTCATTGTTTTGTTTTTCCTTGAATTTTCTAGTGAACAAACAAATATACACAGAATAGTGAGCAAAATGTGTGTAACCCTGAGTTTGCACAGCTTAACACATATATGTTACCAACAGCCGCATTAGACCACAGAACATTACCATCATCAAAATGCTCTCTTCACGCCTCCCTCCAATCAGATCTACGAAAAAGTAATAAATACACCCCACTTCCAATATTATAGATTAGTTTTGCTTATTGGGGTAACAAATGATGGACTCATGTAGTATAAACCCATTAATATCTGTAATCCCCAACTATTACATTTATAAATATTGTTCAGGTTCTAAGATATTCAAGCTAATTGATGGATCGTATCTTGTATGAATATACATAATTTATATTTCCTATTTCTGTAGAAATTTAGAAAGTTTCCAGTTTGGGACTATTATGAAGAATATGGCTATATATATTCTGTTACATTAATTATGGCAAAAATATATAATGTTCTATTGAATATGTAGCTAGGAATAAAGCTATTGAGTCAGAGGTGGAACAAATGTTGAACATCCCAAGATGGTGCCAATTTTTCACAATGGTTGTGCCAATTTCCACATAGTGCATGGGAGATCCAGTTAAAAATAGCTTTCCACAGAAGCATTCCTAGGTTTCTCACTGGCCTTCTTCTTAGAAATAGAAGTTTCTTCTTGCCTCTGATTACTTCTGGAGCATAGCACATCTTGATAGGCAGAATTACGAAGAGAACAAACTGTTTTCTTCAGCTAGAAGTACTCCAAATTTAAAGCAGAGTGAAAAAAGCATTTTGATCAAAGCCAACTTTCCAAAGAAATACTAACACTTGGCATTAATAAACACAGTAGGTGGCAGTTGCCTTTAAAACTCCCTATTTCTACAGTTCTTTCCCAGCTGAATGTCTCACTGTGCCTTGAATGGCAGAAATAAAGCATCTTCTATGGTCCTCTCGCAGCATCTATGTTTCCAGAGAGAAAATGGATGAAACTTTTTGATTTTTGCTCAATAGTTATTTGAAATGCCACAGGAGGGTTTAACGGTTTTCCAGGAGCTTGAAAAGTAAAAGGAAAGCCCTCTTTTGTTGGTTGGTTAACACTACTCTAAATGCTTTTGTGAATGAAAGTAAAAGTAAGTGAATTCTAAAAGTAATGTGTGCCTAGCCCACAAAAGAATGAATTAGCCATAATTTTGCAAAATTCACCATTAAACAAACTGCACACATTTTTAATTTATTAAAACCCATTTTTTTTAGTTCTGAGATCTTAGACTTACATGGGAAAAGGATTAATCTTAAGGTTTGCAGTAAAGGAAAGTTTGTGATGAATAAGCAAGAAAGAAACAGTTGGATGTGCATATTGCACAAGATTTAAGCAATGAAAATCTACTTGCAAGAAAAAAGAAATGAGGAATTGAGAAACTAAGCACAGTTACGAATAGTAAATCTATGTATCAGCTATCACAGGCCAGACTTTGCTGGGTAACAAATAGGCTCCATACCTCAGTAGACTACAATAAATACTTTGTTTCTTGTTAATGCTTGTGTGCCTTTTACATGCTAGTTGAAACTCCATTTTATATAGTTTGTATAAAGAGATACAGACTGACAAAGGAAGCTCAGTTTGTATTAGTTATCTTTTGCTACATGAACTCTACAATTTTGTAATGACCACCACCACCACAAAACTTCAGTGGCACTTGATAACAAGCATCATTTTTTTTTTTTTTCGTGAGTCTACCTGCCACCTGATAGTTAACTTAATCTGGCCCTGGCTCAGTAGAGCTCAGTCTGGCTGATTCACTTTTTTGAGGACTGCCTGGTGTGAGAGTAGTCTAAAATATCCTTTGCTAGGACAGCATGTCCCGGGCCAACTGGTCTCTTAATTCTTTGGTGAGGAGATCTAGGCTTGTGTACATTTTGATATCAGAATAACAAAAAAAGTAAGTGGAAGAGTGTGATTTCACTTTCAAATTCCTGCAGAACAAAAATACTTAAAATTACATAAGAGAGTTCTTTCCTCCTGTTACATCCATAACTCCTTGAAAGAATAAGCATAAACAGAACCCTGACAAAATGAGGATACAAGGAGGAGGTAAGAGCTAATCAGGGGAAAGCCCACGGTGCTTGTGTGAAATCGTATCACAGTTGAACAAAAGAAGGTCCTGCAAATAGCACCCTCCACTTTCTGGAAAAGTTGCTATAAGATCATATCATAAATAAAGAAGTGAAAAGTTTCAGTTGCTTTACAGTAGTATTTTGCCTAAAATATAGAGTGTACTTGGTCATGATGGTAAAAGGGAAAAGGAAACCTATGATTTCTCCCGCATTTCATTGTCAAAGCAAGTCATGTGGCCAAGCCAGATGTCAGTGGTGTAAGGAAATATAATTCTTTCTCACAGATGGAGAAAGGATGTTTATAAAAATAATAGTCTTTAATAGAAATAGAGGGGGGAAAGTAGTGGTTTGTTGAAGAATATTGTTGCCTGAGATAAATACAGTTTTGTCATGAGAATATTTCCCAGATGTTAGATAAGACATGAAAAGTCTAATAATACACTTTCACATTTCAAAAGGTTGTCCTTGCCAAAGCTCTGAAACATTTAGGCACCCCTACTGTCACAGTTGCTAGTTCCATCATTATAGCCTATGGTCCATTTTACCCGTGGAAACACAAGACGTACTCCTGATGTGCTAAACAGTATAATAAAAAGAAAAAAAAAAAAAAAAGACACTTCTAGCACATTTTTTTTTGAAAACTTGGTTTCCTACCCCATCAAGGTATAGCAAGTACAAATTTAAGTTCACAAGCTTTAGCTATATTTATTTATCTTTTTTGCAATCTTTGTAATTTCTATTATGAGATCCTATACCATGAGAAAGTATATATAATTTTAGTTAATTTAAGGTTTCTTCCTGTGAGTCTGTAGCTGCATGTTAAACTCTGAGGTTTCCACTATGACATGACTTGTGTGGTGTGAGGTCAGGGGTATGGAGTCCTGTGTCACATTGACCTTGGATAGCTGCCCTTCATCTTGGTTCTTGAGTTAACATACAGGCTATTCTTGTGTAATCCAGATCAGAAGGATTCTTCAGAGCTGCCTCTCTCTTTCTCTCACTTTGTCATAATGAATACATAATGCATTGCTCTGGGCAATGAGCAGCCTACAGGAGGTACCTGAACTCTTTTACTTGTCATGCCATTATGAATATTCAAAGGACATTGTACAGTCTTATGCCATGTTGGGACAGAGTCCTTGTGAGGTTGATCAGAGCCAACTCTCTAGAGATAACCAGCTGTAGGCCCACCCTGGACCTTTCTGACTACCTGGGATGTCACCAAGGAAGGCTAACCTATGTCTCACTTCATTCCTCCACACTCTTCTTGTTTTTCACACAATCTTACTTCAAAGTGATGAGCCTAAGAACTCCTGGATTTCCTCTTCTTGGCTAGAACTCCCTGCTCTTCCTTCCCCTCACTCAGCTCCCTCTGGCTTTGCTTAAGGAGGGCATAAACTGTGAACTTTGCTTTCACACATCTTACTTCCTCCCTGATCTATTTTATTTTCTGTGTATGTAAGCTCTTTTTCCTGCCCACAGAGCCTAACCCTTTAAAATGCAAAAACCTGGAAAACATTTATTTTTCTTCTTTTGTTCTACTTTCCATTCCTTGAAACAATGGGCATAAATAGGATGCAGAAAGTGGGTGACAGAGGGAGATGGAGGTCAACAGGAAGAAGCAGAATGGAAAACAGCCCAAGTGAAAATGATTATTGGTGTGTTGGCAAATGTTTAGCAAATTGCTTTAACAAAAACCTTTATTTGTAGAATTTGCTGATTTCTGGGTTTTCCCATAAATGTTTCCACCAGGGCTGATTCAAAGTTGCCAGAGTGGATAACACTGAACCATTATGGAGTATGTTCCCCATATCAATACATGAGACATAAATAATCTTGGGAGCACCCATTCGAGTGAATATAATTTAAAACTGATGACCCATGAGTGCTTATTAACGTTGTTTATTTTTGTAGTGCTGGGGTTCAAATCATGGCCTAGTGCATCCAAAGGACATGATGTACTACTGAGCTATACACTAGCCCTAATTTTGTTTATAATATCATTTAGTTAATGTTACTCTCTCTGATACAATTTTAAATAATGACTTGGAGGCCCAGTGCAGCTCGACTGGTGAGTGAGAGCTCCAGGTCTGCTGTGCAGGAGAGACATTTCCCAGTGACCACAAGTCCCACCCCACCGCCCCAGACCCAGTGCATCTCTACCAGTGAGTGAGGGCTCCAGGATTGCCGTGCCGGAGGGACCTTTCCAGCCATCTCCATTTCCAGCCCACTGCCCCTGACCCACCACAGGTTGCCTGACCCAGCATAGCCTACCCAGTGAATAAGACCATCCACTATCCTTTTGGAAGCCCAGCAGACCCACCAAAGCCCAGACCTGCCCACCTAGAGAGCGACCTGCCTGAGACAACAGGGCTGACTCTGGAAACGTTTTGGATCCTCGGCCCAAAGCCAGCCAAGATAGTGGGAATTTTCACTACTTGCTCTGCATCCTGGTTCGGTGCCTGCTCCTGTGACCGGGGAGCCAACAGAAGGGAACCACAGGAGCTGCAGCAAAAAGGAACTGAACACAACAGCTAGATCCAGGACAGGCATAACTGGATAATCACAAACCTAATAGATTGGCACCCAAATCTCACTACATGCTAAGGTTATAGCTGCACCAAAGTTCTACACCAAAGGTCAGAGGTTAGTGCTATACAAAATGGCAAAGACAATGAGAAAAATGCAATCTCAGGCCTCGAGTCCACCAGTAAGGGCAGAGGACACTAGCTCAGTTGAAATGAATGAATTAATAGATACGAAAGCAAAAGAACAACAGCAGAAAGGTATAGAGGAAGTCAGACAAGAATTAGTTCCTGAAATAAAAAAAAAAAGAAATATCTGAATACATAGCATCTGAAACAAAGAATCAAATGTGGAAACATCTGAGGGAAAACTAATGCTCACCCAGAACAAGTGCAGAGAGCACCATTCCAACTGAAACGTATGAACTAACAGCATCTGAAGCAAAGAAACAACAGCACAAAGGTCATGAGGAAATCAAAGAAGAAATAATTTCTGAAATCAAAAAAGAATTCTTTGAAATCATAGCATCTGAAATACAGAAACAAGTCTGGAAATATACAGAGGACACCAAACTTGAAAGAAACTGCAAAAAAAGAATAATTACCTCTAAAGAAGACATTAATAAAAAAATAAAGGAGATCAGAAATATGGTGGATTCCTTGAATGAGCAATACAGAAAAGAAATAGAATGCAGGAAACAGTCAAAGAGATATAGAAGAACTAAAAATATCAATCAGGAGTCTACAAAACCGTTTGAGTGAAAGTGAAGACAGAGTTTCAGATCTTGAAGATGCTGGTGCAGCTAGTGAAAAAGTGAACTTAAAAACAATGAGAATGCAGGAAAAAATAATCCATCACCTGCAAGATGATGCCAAGATGAACAATGTGAGATAAATTGGTATCAATGAGAATGAAGCAGTTAATACAAATGACATAAAAAGAATTTGAGAAGTAATTGCAGAAAACATCTGAAATATGAGGATATAATCCAACATTCAGGTAACCGAAGCATACAGAACACCAAATAACTTCAACCCAAGTAAAAGCAAACTGAGACACATAATAGTTAAGATTCCAGAAATCCAACACAAAACCAATAGACTGAAGGCTGCTAGAGAAAAGAAGCAGATCACATTCAAAGGAAAACCGATCAGAATTACAGCCGACTTCTCTACACAAACCATGAAGGCAAGGAGAGCATGGAGCAGAGTTCTTCAAGTCCTACAAGAAGACAAATTCCAGCAAAACTCTCTTTCAAGTTTGATGGAGAAGTGAAATACTTCCACGACAAAGAAAAACTAAAGAATTTCATGATGACAAAGCCATCCCTACACAGGCTGCTGAAAGATGTTCTAGAGAAAGACCACAATGACCAGAACTCCACGAATGAGAATGGAAGGAACCCACTAAACTGGGCAGACAATTAAACACAGGATACAAAGGAGTAAACAACAGCAGGTAAATATCATGGCAAACATAAGTCAATGCATTTCAATTATAACCGTCAATGTAAATGGACTCAATTCTCCAATTAGGAGAAATAGACTGGCACAGTGGATTAGGAAACAAAATCCAACAATATGCTGTATACAAGAAACACACTTAACTCAAAAGGACATTTGTAGGTTCAAAGTCAAAGGATGGAAAACAATACTACATGCCCCAGCACCTCAGAAAAAAGCAGGAGTAGCAATTCTGTTCTCAGACAGTCTCAACTTCAAACCAAGAAGGATCAAAAGACACAAAGAAGGCCATTATATATTGGTCAGGGGAAAAATTCAAGAGCGAGAGGTAACACTCATAAATATCTATGCACCAAACACAGGAGCAACCCAACTATGTAAGACAAATACTAATGGACATGAAAAACCTAATATCTAAGACCACAATCTTAACAGGTGACCTTAACACCCCATTATCTCAAAAAGATAGATCAACCAGACAAAAAATTAGCAAGGAAGTAGCAGAACTAAACCAGAGCTTGAAAAAATTGATCTGGTGGACATATATAGATTTTTCCACCCAACCACAGCTGAATAGACATTTTTTTCAGCTGCACACAGGTCATTCTCCAAAATAGACCATATACTAGTCCATAGGTCATGCTTAAGTATATGCAAGAAAACAGAAATTATCCCATGCTTATTATCTGACCACAGTGCAATGAAACTGGAACTAAACGACAAAAGAAATCAGAAAAACCACCTAAATTCATGGAAATTAAACAACACCCTACTCAGCAATCAATGGGTCATGGAACAAATTAAGCAAGAAATTTAACAATATCTACAATTCAATGAAAATTCAAGTACAACTTATCAAATTTTATGGGATGCGATGAAAGCAATTCCTAGAGGGACAATTACAGCTATGAACTCACATATTAAGAAAACAGAATGGGAACAAATAAACACCCTAATGTTGCACCTCTGTCAGCTAGAAAAAGAAGAGAAAATGAAACCCAGAGCGCAAAGATGGGAAGCAATCATAAATATTAGAACAGTAATTAATTCAACTGAGTTGAGGAAAACAGTGCAAAGAATCCACAAATTAAAAAGTTGGTTCTTTGAAAGACTAAATAAAGTTGATAAACCTCTAGCCAACCTCATCAAAAAGAGGAAAGAAAAAATTCAAGTACATGCAATAAGGAATGAAAAGGGTGAAATCACCACAGACCCAGAGGAAATTCAGAAGATTATCAATAGTTACTTTGAGAATCTTTACACTCACAGAATAGAAGACACAGAAGAAATGGACATATTCCTCGAAGGGTACAAATTACCAAAACTGAACCAGGAAGATATAACAACTCTCAATAAGCCGATAACAGCCAACGAAATACAAAACGTAATAAAATGCCTACCGACAGAAAAATCCATCTCCTGATGGATTCACAGCTGAATTCTAAAAGAAATTTATAGAAGATATAATCCCTACAGTCCTCAAACTTTTCAGTGAAATTGAAAAGGAAGAAGTCATCCCAAAATCATTTCTGGAGGCAAGTATTATACTGATTCCAAAATCATGGAAAGACACAACCAAAAAAGATGACTACAGGCCAATCTCCTTCATAAACATAGATGCAAGAATACCCAATAAGATCCTAGCAAATAATCAAGAAGATCATGCACCATGACCAGATAGGATTCATCCCAGAGATGCAAGGATGGTTTAACATTCGAAAATCTATAAATGCAATAAACTATATTAATAGACTGAAATCTAAAAACCATATGATCATCTCAATTGATGCAGAGAAATATTTTGACAAAGTTCAACACTCATTCATGTTCAAAGTCCTACAGAAAATTGGAATACATGGATTCTACCTTAACTTGATAAAAGCCATCTATGACAACCCAAAAGCTAATATAATCCCAAATGGGGAAACACTGAAATCATTTACTCTTAAATCAGGTAAGACAAGGATGCCCTCTATCCCCCCTCCTATTCAATATGGTTTTGGAATCACTAGCAATAGCCATTAGAAAAGAAGGAGAAATAAAAGGAATAAGAATAGGTAAATAAGTTAAATTATCACTATTTGCAGATGACATGGTACTTTACTTGGAAGATCCCAAAAATTCCAAGAAGAACCTACTAGAACTGATAAAGAAATTCAGCAGCATAGCAGGATACAAAGTCAATACTCAAAAGTCAATAGCATTCCTCTACACAGATAATGAGCACACTGAAAGGAAAACAGATAAAAACAATAGAAAAACAATAGCACTGTGGAAAATGAAATACCTTGGAATTCACTTAACCAAGGAAGTCAAAGATCTTTTCATGGAAAATTACAACACCCTAAGGAAAGAGATTATAGAGGATTTCAGAAAATGGAAAGATATTCCATGCTCTTGGATAGGAAGAACCAACATCATGAAGATGGCCATACTCCCAAAATTGCTGTACAGATTTAATGCAACCCCTATCAAACTGCCACCAACATACCTCCCAGACATAGAGAAATCATTCCTAAAATTTATATGGAACCACAAACGACCTAGAATAGCAAAGGCAATCTTAGCCAATAAAGATAAGGCAGGAAGCATCACAATTCCTGACTTGAAATTATACTACAAAGCCACTGTGATAAAATCAACATGGTATTGGCAATGAAATGGACCTGAGGATCAATGGAATAGGTTAGAAGATGCAGAGGCATCTACAAACACACTCAGCCATCTGATCTTTGACAAAGGGGCAAAACAAGCTTACTGGAAGAAAGATAGCCTCTTTGACAAGTAGTGCTCGAAAATCTGGCTTTGTACATGCTGAAAACTAAAACAACCCAGCTCTATCACCATGCACTAAGTTAAAGTCAAAATGGATTAAAGATCTTAACATTAAAACAGAAACACTCAGTCCCCTGGAAGAGAAAGTAGGAGGCACTCTTGAAGATATAGAGATAGGTAGAGAACTCATGAACACATATATATTTACATGGGAAACATTTGAAAGAATCAACAACTGGAATCAACTCTTCTTGAGGAGTTTGTGCACGTCAAAAGACATTGTCAACAGAGTGAAAAGACAACCCACAGATTTTGAAAAAATCCTATATAATAGGTAATCAGACAAAGGTCTGCTGTCTAGAATATATAAAGAACTAAGATATAACAGGGCCCTCAAATTTAAAGACCCAATTCAGAAATGGGCATCTGAGATGAAGACATACTTTTCAGAGGACGAAATTACAGAAGTGCATAAATATATGAAAAAATGCTCCACATTGCTAGCCATCTGTGAAATGCAAATAAAAACAACACTGAGATACCATCTCACTCCAGAAATAATGGCTATCATAAGGAAATCCACCAACAACAAATGTTGGAGAGGTTGTGGGGAAAAGGGAACACTTCACTGCTGGTGGGAATGTATGCTGGTACAACCATTGTGGAGGTCAGTGTGGAGACTCCTCAAAAGAGTAGGACTCGAAATCCCATTCAAGCCAGCTATTCCCCTACTGGGAATTTTCCCAGAGGAACTGAAAACATTATGTAACTCTGTTTATAGCAGCACAGTTTGTGACAGAAAAATCTTGGAAACAACCAAGATGTCCATCACATGAGGAATGGTTGAAAAAGATGTGGTATTTCTATATAATGGAGTATTACTCAGCTATAAAGAATGATAAACTTGAAGCATTTATATTGAAGTGGATGCCATTTGAACATATACTTGCAAGTGAAATAAACCAGACACATGTGCAAATATCATATAGTCTCCCTTGTATAAGAAGTCAAAAGAAGAAATACAGATAGAAATGTACAACAACAACTAAAAACAATTGAGTCATATAGTTAGGGCAAACTGAATGGCATATGCTGCAGTGTACTAATTACCTTTTCTTTTGGATGGTTAATAACCTAAGTTCACAGATCAAAATTGAAGAAATAGAACAGCTGCAAGGCCAGCCAACATTTTGGCCTTAGTCTTTCAAGCTCAGTGAAGACTCAGGGCATAGGAGAACCTGTACTGTAACAAACATCATGCAACTCAGTTGTGCCCCAAATTTTCTGATCAAGGAGATTATGAAGCCACAGAAGAAGAGATTGATGATCTATAGTGTGCCTGGTGAGAGTCACCTGGAGAGAAAATTTTCTCTCAGGCTCTCATAGAGAGCAAACTGGTCAAGCATTGGCCATGACTCATCTGCATGGATGATACAAAAGATCTACAGAGTAAGTTACAGGATAATAAGATAAACCCTGAAGGGTCTGCACTGACCTTATCAGAAACAAAAGCTACACCTTTTGGTATATAGGTCTTCATCTATAAGCATCCAGCAGGAAAGTATAAAAATGAGGTATACAATCCGGGGCCATATAATATGTTGAGCTCTAAATTGCTATAGTCAACAACTTCAGATAACTCACTATTTTGGGGGAATGCTGGACAGTGTTGGATTTTGTCACTGAGTTCAGGCACCTAAATTGGTTTAATGACAATGGGGTGCTCATCTTTGATAGGTCCAGACCAAAAAAAAAAAAAAAAAAAAAAGAGTGGTATACAAAGGAAGAATCATGATATGTGTGTATAAACAGTACAGTTAGGATAAATATGCCATGTGTCTGTATCATTCTATGAGAAACAAGATTTGCACTAGTAGTGGTTGGACAAGATATTATGTTGGCTTCTAGTACTATGGACAAACAGTAGGGAGATAAGGTAGAAAGTATTAATTATTGAATCTGTGATATAATTCAGCTATAAAAATAAGATAAGTATATAGCTACACTCTCTTCATTCACTGATTAGAGACATCTGCTATAGTAATGTCTAAAATATCATGTATGCACTTTGTATGACAGCAAGATATTACAAAAACATTTTGAAATGTATTAATTTATTGAAGCTATCTTGTTAATTTGTCTTGAAACTGTCTCATTGCTATTTGTTCTTCAATAAAAATAATAATAATAAAAATAAATAAATAAATACTCAATTCTTTTTGCAACCAACATAGTACTTGGTGGCAAAATCTCTTTTCCAATATAAATACCTACAGAACTGGCTGAAACATATAACACATCTATTTTCTAGAGTTGAGCTATGTATTTATAGGTCTTTTAAAGAAAGGAAACAAGTGAGATGTACACCCAAGTTCTCTGTGTCTTTTTGTCTGTAGCATTATTCGCTATCATAGAGCATGGATGCTGAGCCTAGCCAAAGCCAAAAGCTCAGTGTCACTGAGAGGGTTAATATCAGAGTTGAGATAGTGAAGGTGGGTGGGATATTCCAGAAGGAGAGGATCTGTAAAGTGAGGTGAGGCTGCAAGTCAGCATGGGAAAGCTCTGCCTTTCAGTGGGAGACACTGCTGCCTGGTGAGGCAAGACTTGGAATGCAGAGGGCTTGCACTTGGATGGAGCTAGCACAGGTTAGGGGGTTCAGGTTGCTTAGGACCAGGCAGGTTGACGGGACCTTCTTTGGGTACATCAAGTATTTGGCTGATACTTTAGAAAGATGGTACTTAGGAATAACCACTGAAAAAAAAGTAAGGGTCACCATCCAGGATCAAGGACAAGGCAAAAATATACCTTCTTTCCTAAATCATGAAGCAATGCTAAGATTCTGTTCTATCAGGGACAGACAAAATAATACAAATAATTCAATTCAAACCTATGAAGCAGGCCTGAATGAAGAAGTAGCTATGGGGGAAGTCATGGTTTAAACAACACACTGATCCTCAGGGAGGTTTTGCCTCACAGGGAAGAGTTGTTTGAAAGTGTAGTAGAGTAGGAAAGGCTTTGGAAGTCTCATGACTAAGGCAACTTCTGAGGGCAGGGACCCACTCCAGCATTTCTGGATGAGGACATTAAAGATGCTTTGCAACTGTGTAGAACATGTGAACCTGCACTGGACCATTTCATAGAGGACATTGTTGCATCTGTTGTTGATACTTGAATGGTGCCTCTGAATGAGACAATTATTATCACTTTTTCTGTAAATTTGCATATATTCCAAAATAAAAAAATGAAAACACACTCACACACACACACACACACACAATAATAACTTGAGCAATTCACTGAAAATTTAACAATGAGTTCTCAGCATAACTCAGTGGGAGACATTTTAAATTCAATTGTTAATATTTTACAACTATTTCCTTGACGCAAAAGAAAGTGGGCTTTTGTGGCTCAGCATACTGAATAGGTCATTTGGCATGTCTAGTGTTTGAGATATCTCTAGTCTTTCCTTGTATTCTTTCAGATTTACCCAATATGCAGGTGCTTGTATTGAGCTCATGTAATATATTTTTTTAAATCTTTGCACAGGGTCACACTTGGTCAAACTTGGAAGCATGAGAATTGTTTACATCCTCTGTCTGTCACAGCCCTAACTGTTAGATGGAAGAAAGTAATGGACCATTATTTGTCCTAAAATTTAAATTATTTGTAGTAAAACCTGTCCTGATTTATAGTCATTCCAACCCTTAATGGACAGTGGGATGGGATTTCCTCTTTGCTCTTATGTTCTCTGTTGCTTTGGATGGTTCTTCCAGAGATTTTCCCCTTAAATCACCTGTACTCATCCTCTGTCTCGGGCTCCTCTTTCCTGGGAGCTTGACTAACACATTGCCGTCCCAGCATTCATGGTGTAGCTCACTTGCCTTGAACACAGATGCCTGGAGTTGGGCAAAGTCAACGAACTTAATAAAGTGCTAGATATCATGCAATTTATTGAACACTGTATTTAAAGTAAGAAGCTGAATCACTGTATGAGCACAGGAGACCCATTTGGACTTTTGTAGGCATAGTAAGATGAAAAAACCCAACAGTCAAAAACACTGGTGACATGGTATGCTGAAGTGTACCAGCTCTTCATCTTCATGGTTGTAGGACTGCCTGGAAGCTGCTGCTGCTCATGTCACAAAAATGTGCAGCACCACTTGCTGCTAACCGTGGAAAGGATCAACATGGAAAATTTAATTCAAAGCATGGTTTTTACTGAAGGTACAGCATGTGTCCAATTTAAAACTGAAAGATCGCTAAGTCTGGATTATGTCCTTTGTGCATATTATAAAGGTACAATAGAAAAATACATCTATAGGAAATAAGACAGTGGGATGGAATTTCCTCTTCTCTCTTATGTTATCTGTTGCTTTGGATGGTTCTTCCAGAGATTTTCCCCTTAAATTACCTATGCTCATCCTCTGTCTCGGACTCACATGTATAAGCATATTTTCTTTTTACATGAAATAAACATGCATGGAGCATATAGACTGTGTGTACACATGTAAAGTTGGCCCCACCCCACTATTTGCAGATTCCATATTTGTGAATTTGCCTGATCATTACAATTGTTCATAACATCAACCTGTACAGCAGTTCAAAGAACCTTGCAGATGTGGAAAGAACAAAAATTTGGGTTACTCAGTGCACACATTTCCACTGGAGGCTGAACAAGATTCTGCTGTGCCTTCTTGTTTGAAGGTCTTCATTCTGTGCATAAAGCAGGCCACATTCCTGTGTTTGTGTTTTTTTAGAAATAAAATTAGGAGTCTTTCAACAGAGCAAGACCCTAAACATGGTTATGTATCAGTTGATTGAGGAAAATGCTGTGAATTGGGCTGAGAGCTAATGATAGAGCGCTTGCCCAGCATGCATGAATTCCCACATGTGAACTTCAGCACTGCAAGATAAAGGAATGACCAAAGGAAAAGAAAAATGTACCTAGAGGTTTCCAAGATTCTAACCTTATAAACAATTTTTTAGGACCAATGGATCCATGGTTATGTATCCAGTCTTCACAGAATTTATGGGAAGCAACTTTCATGAAAGGTAAGAAGGGGGCTGTACATATGTAAAGAATAGTATAGTGAAAGAGGCAAAGGATGATAGCAGAACATTAATAACTCTTTCAGGAATCATGCAAGGTGTAGCCACTTTGTGTGACACTCAGTAATCTTCGGCAGTGCTAAAGGAAGGCTACAGGGCTAGAGCTTTCTTTCTACACAAGAAGCAGCTCTCCTTGGGTCCAGGTTCATGTCGTGTGGTATACATTATCCAAAGAAAAGAGCACAGGACTTAAGGGAAAGAAGAAAACATGACCTCACTTATGAACATTACATTGTGGAAGAAAGACAGGAAGTCAAACCAGCTGAAAGGAAAAAAAAAACAGCTGATTTTTTAAGATCTACTTTGAAGGGCTCCTGGGCTCCCCATGTTTGCTGGTTGTTCTTGTCCCCCCTGCGTCTTCCTGACTGGGGTGGTGTTTTCATTTGGAGCCCAACTGAAAACTGAAGATGGGCTCGAACGTTCCCACAGGGAGAGTGAGCCAAGTGTGGAGGAGAGTGGGGTCATCACCTTCCCTCATAATGACATTTCCAGGGGATGGCAACTAGGTCCTCCAGAAAGAGGAGGCTTAAAGAACATTTATGTGTATTTCAAAGGGGCAGAGAAAGAATTTACAGTTTTCTAGAATGAATGCTCTAAGAAAAGGGTGAAAAGAGTGAACGAGGATCTATAACCAGAAGCAAAAACAAAAACAGAAAACCTTTTTCAAATTTAATGAGCTGAAGGAATGTTAGGCCTGCACCCTCCACGTGCATGCAATAGTGTGTGTGTGTGTGTGTGTGTGTAACAGGAGGATCTTTTTTTTTTGCAGTATGGAGGATTGAACTCAGGACCCTGAGTTTGCCAGGCAAGGGCTTATTCTACTGAGTTATCTCCCTGCCCCCCCCCTTTTTGTGACAGGAGGATTTGACTTCATGCATTTGTTAGTGCAAGGGGTTTTCAAGAGGCTAAAAACTCTTTGCTAAGTTCTTGCAAGCACTTGAGTACCACGTTACTTATGAAATGAATAAATAACATTGCTTGTGTGTTAGGTTTCAAAATATATTTTTGGAATTAATAAGACTCGAATTACTTTGTTGAATGAATTGAGTAACATCTTTATATCACTGATTTTATTGATCAATAAAATTTAAATTATAACACCGCATACAAGACACTCGATTGATTTTTCTTTAAAAAGAGTCTTTATGCACAAATAATTATTTGAATTATTAAGTACTTAATGAACTATCTCCATTAAATGAGTTACAATCAGTATTCTATTTTATGGTGGCTTCATCAAAAAGTGTTCTCTTTGAATTGAGAAAATTAATTCTATAGAAATATTAAAAATGTTCTGATGTATAGTTTGGTGATAAACTTGGTAAAGAAATATGGTGGATATTAAAAAATAAGCTTACATTATGAAGTTCCTTTAAATGTTAAAAGCATTGTTTAATGCAATAAAAAGACAAGCCATAAAACCTTGATTTCAGCTGAATTTCACAATTATGAGTGTCCTAATATGACCTCTAGAAGACAGACCTGAAATGCAGTGTCACACAAACAAGAATAAAAATGCTTGCAAAACTTCGTCAAAAATACGATGAACTAGAATATACAGTTTAAAAGTGGAAGAGTTATTTTAAACCAAGTTGTGGGTCACAGAGCTAGAGCCTTCGATTTCCTTTCATGTCACTAAATAGAATACTCAGCCCAATAATAAAGGGCAAAAAGCAGGAAGAGGGAAAAGGAAAGTTGAAAAGTTACCAAAACATTAATAACTCTTTCAAGTAACCTCAAAAAGCAGTAGTTTTGTATAAAGCCCCGCAGTCTTCCAGGCCATGCACAAAGGTTACAGCTTCCTTCTTTGAAGACAATAAGAGCTTTCAGTGAATCCAGCTATTTTTGTTGTGCTGATGGTTCTTTTGTTCTCAGGATACTGCCTGCACAAGGAAAGGAAAATGTTCTTATGTGGTGTAAACAAACTATCAGATCTAATGATTGAAATAAAAATTTTGAGTTCATAATAATTTGAGGTGGAGGCCTGAAGCCTCAATGTGAAGTTCTCTAAAACTATACTAGTTTCTCATTAAAAATTTCATGCAGATGAATTCTGTTCATGCATGTGCATGCTCACATGCACACACACACACACACACACACACACACTGTACACACACGCTTTTTTCCCAATGGCTGGAAAAGTATTATGGTCTTGGATTCTGGCCGGTGAAGGCAGGACTCTGGAGAAGGATGACCTGTTCTGTGTTTCCACCTCCTCCCCTGATTTCCCCTCTTCTCCCTACCATGTTGTGAGCCATATCTCCTTAGCCATGCCCCTTCTGCCATGGAGCCAATAGAATATGGTCTGGAACTTCTACAAACTGATACAAAATAAACATTTCCTCATTTAAATTGTGGATGTTGGGTCATTGCATCTCAGTGACGAGAAAGTAACCAAAGCAATTAACATTTTCCTTAAAATGCGTATAAAAACATGAACTTTTGAAAAGGTTTTTGTCAACTGTTTTAAATAGATTCTTACATGTCATAAAGTGCATTATGAAACAAATATGTCTAACGGGGAAGAAGATACATGTTCCCCAAATATCTGAGATGTCAACAAGCTTGACATCTTTGCTCCAAAGCAACAATTGGTTTGGAATCCCTACTCCTGTATGTAATTCAGAGTGCATCCTGAAAAACACTCAGGTTTTACATGATTGTAACTTGGTTGTTTCCTCTTTGAAGGGAGCCCTACTTTTCCTTCAATCCCCATCAGAAGAAAAAACATATTGAATCTGCACAAGATGGGAGACTATTTTTTTTCTCACAAAGCAATGATTATAAAACACACAGTGGTCATAATGATAGCAATAGCAATGATGATTATTATGCTTTCTCACTTAGGGAATCTTTAGGTTCCTATACACTCATCTTCACTTTTTTTTTGAAATTTAGGAGATGGGAAGATTATACACGATGAAAAACATCCTAATTAAACCAATGATATTAAAAGGCCAACTCAGTTTTACCACTGATCCAATTAAAGTATAGCAGTCAGATACACAACGGACATTGATTTCCTTTCTTCTCTGCAGAAAATAGATTTTCTCCTGATAAACAATGGGAAAAATGTATTCTGCCAGACTATTTTTCATTGTTTTCTGCTGGGAGTTTCCTAATGTACTCCTGGTCATCTATTTGAAAATGAGAGTAAAGTTTACTGCCAATTAGTAATTTGCTATGGTTTTGCCTTTTGCTTGTATACTTTCAGCTTATTTGAAAACAACAAAGAAGAAGAATGAGAAAAGTGGGGCCAGGGAGATAGCTCAGTGGAATAAGCACTTCCCTAGCAAGCGCAACGGCCTGAGTTCAATCCCTGGTTCTGCAAAGAAAAAAAAAAAAAAAAAAAGAATGAAGAAAGTGCAAAGATAGAGAAGGTATCACTCAAAGGCAGATGAAAACCAGTGTTTTCAGTAGGATGGGAGAAGGGAAAGTCTCAAATTGTATTTTGGACATGATATGAATAATATCATCTTGTCAAAGATTTGCAATGTAGCTATAAATAACAAAAGAAAGTATTAATCCTTTTATATATCACCCCAAAGTCATAATCTGAAATTTAAGATCAAAATGTGAAGATCACATGAACATAAATCTTTTTCAATAGTAAACTACAAATGTATTTATTTATAATATAGGTGTTGGGGGAAGAAGTGACCTAAGAGGGATGTTTCGTGTTGTCTACTAACATTCAACCGGATGCTTATCTTCACCACGCACACTCATGCTGTATGGGCGCACACCTCCACGAGGGCTTGGTGAGCTCATGCATGACCTTTAGCATTATTTTTAAAGTCTTTAAAAAAAATTCAACTGTTGCCAACTCACAGAAGGTTGCAGAAGTAATACAGAGGTTCTCTGTGGCTTTCACCTTGTTTTTATATTCATAGTAGGAAAACTTGAGTATGTGTATTACAGTAGGAAAATCAGGAAATGAGGATATGTGCAGTTCCGTGCCATTTGAAACACATAAATAGCGTCTCCTTGGGACCACTTAAGAATACAAAACCAGTCCCTTACGCAAAACACTTCTCTTCTGTTTACAGTCACCCTGATCCCTTTTCCCCCTGCTTCTAAAGTCTCGTAGTCACTGACTTGCTTTCTGTCTTCTATCTGCACAGTTTGACCTTTTTGAGAGTTACAGGAATGCATCATATAATATGTGATTCATATTGTGTTTCAGACTACCTTTTGAAAATAGCACTGTGGATGGAACCCAGGAATGCTCCGCCATGGTGTTCCATCCCCCCTCTCTTTTTACTTTTTATTCATTTATTTTTTTGAGACCAGTTTTTTAGAAGTTGTCCATGCTGGTATAAAACTTTGGATCCTACTGCTGTAGACTCCAGAGTAGTGAGAATATATGAGTTTTCCATCCACTGTCCCTGGCCAGATTGGCTTTTGCTTTCTTTTCTTGGTTACATTAATTCTCTTGAGAGTCACTCAAGTTGTTTTTCCATCAATACTTTATTCTTTTGGTCTTATTGAAGAACAAACCTCAGTGTTATTT